>JAOPHQ010002901.1:70000-111688 GCA_030340625.1 Merluccius polli
TCGCGCAGACAAATAAAAGCCATTATATAGAGTGATCTGCCGCAATATTTACATTTTATAGTTGTGCAACCACATTATTGATATTGGGATCCCATTCTGTTGGGTGTGCATGGGCTATTAAGGTAATGTAGCTCTAGCTGTCACGTGACTTGGGCTTCACGATAAGGAAAGTTTGCCAAGGTGATTTGCTTCACTTAGTTTGCAGTGGTGGAAAAACAACAATCCATTAGTGCCAATCTTGTAATGCATTACCGTTCAGCCCACCAATTGAAACAATTTAATTGCATGCAGACAGCAGATCAATGGGAGTAAATGGCTAGCAAACATAATGAAGGATTTATATTGTCCCTGATTTGAACATTGCAGTGTATACAGAGATACTGTGGGATACAAAAACTAAAATAAGAACTGTATTCGTACAACAATGTGTTCATGCTTCTATTTTAGGATGTATTGATATATTTCCTTTAAATTATATAGTTTATATCTAACTACTGGGCTAATCATGAAAATCCAACATCTGTCGGATAACAGTGTCTGATAACAAAGTCACCAGAGGGCTCTTCTTATGAAAGGCAAGTGTCCTCCACTCTGTGTCCTTACAATATGCAACTGACACAAAGATGTCTTGCATGCTATACTTTCTTGGCATAAAGCCTCTGGTTGAAACCTCAGTATGCAGCACTTGGACACTTGGCAACATCATCATCAAACATCAAACTCATCGGTTGCCATGGACAGTAGCAATGCGGCATCTGCCGCAATTGAATTGGCGTGTTTTTGGTGTGGTTCCAATTTAATCTCCTAATGCAAGGACAATATGATTAGTAGGGAGCAATATGGGAGGGAGGGAGGGAGGGAGGGAGGGAGGGAGAGGTTCATGTACTGGACTGAGATGGGCAAAATTCAACATGTAGTCCTATCTGAATAAATCTGAAAAAATAGAAATGATTTTATTATATTTTATACAATTACTACTACTACTACTACTACTACTACTACTACTACTTTACTACTAATTCTACTATTACTACTACTACTACTACTACTACTACTACTACTACTACTACTACTACTACTACTACTACTACAACAACAACAACGCTTTTTTTCCTCCAGTTAGCCCACATGATCCTCCCAGCAGATGAAAACTTCTTGCTGGTGTTTCGCAGAGAGGCTCCTCTGAACAACAGTGTTGACTTCATGAAGGTGAGATGAAGAGCTTCATCGGCGCGTCTGTCGCCACCGAGTGTCCCGCCGCACAAAGCCTTAACCAACCGCTCTCGCGCGGTTATCCAAGCTATCATCACTTGTTTTATATTTTATGTGTGTCTAACTCTGAGGACAAAAGAAAACTCAGGCGAGGACACAATGGCACACATAATATTTGATATATCCAATATCCATTGGAAGTAATAAAATAAGCAATAAAGTAAAATAACAATAAAGTAATAAATAACACAATGGAATAAGTAATATAATGGACACAATTTGAAGCTGCAAGTTCCCTTTTTGCCCAGGTGATAATCCAGACTTTGAGGATACAGATAGGCATGAAGAGGGGCGTATTTACTGCCATCTAGTGGTCAGAAGTAGACTAACATAGCTTTAAGTGACTAGACCAGATAAGTCTTGTATGGCCTGTAGATTATTATAATAAATCATACATTATCGATCTTCTGCTTCACAATAGACATGGAGGAAATACGACGCCGACTCCAGTGGTTGCATATCGGCTCAGGAGCTAAAGGTAAGCATGAAGACACACTCACACGCACAATCGCATGCAAGGTCATTTGTGTAGAGTAAAGTCTTCACTGCAGTGGGAAAAGGATGTAGGAAAAGTCTTGTGATTTTTTTTTTTCATTCACATTTTTGACTTGAGAAAGCATGAGAAGCAGGTAAAATGAAGTGACTAGTGATTGGGGACAGGCTGCTGGTCAGTGAGCCGCTTAATGATGTTATTTTTCCACTCTAGGCTTTCCTACAAGACCTTTTCCAGCAGCACCACAAGGAAGTGTCATCTAGCAAACTGGATCAGTACACCGATGCCATGGTAGTTTTACTAATAACCGCGCGCGCACACACACACACACACACACACACACACACACACACACACACACACACACGTATAAAACATGACATTAAAACAAAGATTCAGTAGCACAGATTTACGTTTTAATTTTAATGTCATTCCTTGCAGATGGTAATATTTGACAAAAACAAGGATGGTTGTTTGGAGTTGAATGACTTGGCCAGGTATTGTATTTTATTATCTTTCTTTTGTCAAATTGTTGTTAAAAACCTCAATTGCGTGGTGCACAACGTGGTTGCACTATAACTAATGTCTAACTAATATCTTTACCTCATTGTTCCTTCATTTAGAATCCTGTCGATGGAAGAAAACTTTTTGCTCCAGTTTCAATTAGATGTGAGTAATGAAAATACGTTACAATAAAGGGTCACATGATTAAAAAAGGATGAATGAGAGTAAAGAAGGTGCACATTTGTATCTTTTTTATTATATATATATATATTATTCTGTCAACTGGAGAAGTAGATGGTATACATGTGGAGAAGTGGATGTTTGTTCTCATTTGAAATGTTGACTAAGGTCAGATAGGCCTATTATCAGACATGAACACAATGTCTTGCTTCTCCCCTCCTGCCCTCTCTATTGTGACCTATATACCCTCCCTATACACGGATGATGATTTTGAAAGGAATCATTTTGCAATAGTATTTCTTTTGTAACACCTTCTTTCCATTCATCTTCAGGCCTCCAGTCAAGTGGAGAGGAAGAGGGACTTTGAGAAGATCTTTGCCCACTATGATGTTGTAAGTCTTGAACAAAGACTTCAAGGCCTGCATGTTTAGAAATATGATACTCCTTTCTGGATAAGCGTGGAATGTGAAAAATGTGATATGCACATATCATCTGCATGCGCTTAGGATTGAATGACATTTTAACCCTACGCCTGTCAATATTAGTATTGGTAGTCTAATTGATAGTGAGTAAAACAACTAATTAAACCAGAAACAACAAAGCATGATAACAAAACGATTGATTACTCATTGTGGATGACCAATCAAGTACCAACTTTGCTATGGGACCCACGTGGTCATGGGAGACTGTTATTATTGGCTTCATGTGGATTTTATAAGCCGCTTAGTCTGTCTTACCGTAGGTTGTTGGTATAAGCCCACCCAAGCCTGCCATTGGGCGACAGTAATAGTCGCCCAACGGCAGGTTCTGGGCGGGCGTATACCTTATGCTCCTCCCCCTTCCGCCATCTGCCACCGTTGCTGCATCCTGGGCTAAGATTGTGATTGGTTTAAAGAAATACAAACAAGACGCAGCGTTCTATCCCAGAATGATAGTGAGTAGAGCCAGACCTTTCTCCAGCGCTAAAACCAAGTGTGGAGATAGCGCTGGCTATGGGAGACTAGAAGCCACTCGACTACAGCACTGTGTTGCTGATAGGATGCTTTGCCTGCTGGTTGACTTCCTTATTTATTTCTCTGTTAGAACAAGACGGGAGCGCTGGAGGGAGCGGAGGTGGACGGCTTTGTGAAGGACATGATGGAACTGGTCAGGGTGAGTGCAGTCACAGACGGTGGAGAGCAAGTTAGAAGCTGCACAGCTTCTTCAAGAAACTGATTACACGATCGTCATTGGCTGTCAGCATCGTCACTCACCGAAATGTCTGTCTGTCTGTCTGTCTCTGTCTCTGTCTCTGTCTCTCTCTCTCTCTCTCTCTCTCTCTCTCTCTCTCTCTCTCTCTCTCTCTCTCTCTCCACAGCCCAGTATCAGCGGACAAGAGCTGGACAAGCTGAAAGTAGTCCTGCTGGGCCACTGCGACGTCAACAAAGATGGAAAGATCCAGAAGAATGAGCTGTCTCTCTGTCTGGGAGTGCGGCCCAGGCCTTAGGGTGTACACACTGTATTGAATGCGTCCTAATACAGGAGTGTAAATCAGGGCTGTACTTCAGATATGAAACAGGCCCTTTGCTGCTGCTGTGCGTGATGAACCGTTTGCTTTCGAATACCGCGTCTATGCAGACCTTTCTATGCAGACTTTCAGTAGATATTCCAAAAGACAACGTGGCTTTTGGCAACCACCAAGCCACATGTGTCTTTTGTGCATGTTGTGTAGACAAAGGCTCACGTGATTTTTTGTTGTTGTAATAGGCTTCATCGTAAAGTAGCTATGAAATATTGTTTGTGGAAAGAATGTTAGTAATAAATGAACGAATCAATAAATAAATCACAAACTCGAAATAATAAATCAAAGTTTCTATAGACTAGGCTACTACTGGGAACCGCATTCAACGAATGGCAGTGTATGCCACCCAGGGGCGAAATTCCCAGGGGGGGGACAGGGGGGACGTGTCCCCACCAATTTTCAAAGAGAGCTAATAGCTAAAAGAGAGCTAATTCAAAGAGAGCCCCCCCCCCCCCCCCCCCAATATTTCAGCGTGACGTCCAGCGAGCTGACTTTGCAGATGAAGTGACGCATTTTGTGTATTCGCCGGCCGCGTTTTTTTACATGGTTGGTTACCATAGGGTTGGAAAACCCCCACACTCCCAGTTCAATGTTCTCCCAGCCAAACCCCGCCATAGTCATCAGGAAAAACACTGCTGCTTTATCGTCCTCGTGCTTAATCTTTAAAAAGCCGTTTGCAAGAAGCAGCAATCCCGGCGGTCCGCATGTTGCATGAATGACCCGGCGACAGTGGGGTCTGGTGTCCCACCGTCAGCCCTTCTGTCTTCATCCTTGTGGGGAAGATATTGTCCATTTGGAAATAAAAACTATACTAATTGAAACATGTGTTCCCCTCTTGTTGTTCAAATGATACTGACTGATAACTGACATGACATGCATGGCTGCATGCATGCAGTTTCGCACGCGGGCTAAAAATACAAAGTCAGCGGCGTCCTCTCGCGGTCAGTGTCCCCGAGTCACTGCGCTGAGAGACAGACAGACAGACAGACAACTCATGAGTCCATTGGTCGGCACCGATTCTCTGACCTAAGATAAAACTAATGTAGTCTGTTGCCCAAAACAAAGAAACCCGGTTGGCTCACCGCCACATGTAGGTGGGCCTACTCTACTCTCCACTGGCCTCTCCCTCACTATTCATCATTAATAGGCCTAGAACACAATGTCAATTTACAACAGACATTACACATCACACAGTAGGCCTACAGCAGTAGGGCGGACATGACACCTTCACTTACGCAGTTACTCCTGGTAACACCTGGGTTTGCCCTTTTTGTTTGCAGTGCCATGTTTTGCATGATTTGTGTGTGTGTGTGTGTGTGTGTAATGCACACACATAGTCTGACTTGCGTAGGCATGTTGAACTATATTTTGATACAAATATTTGTCGGTCCTACTGCAGATTATGGCTGCGATCGGTTACATGTCCATATTTGGATAGGAAATACATGGAGGCCTAAGCGCAAATCATCATATGGCCACAAGAGGGCAGCAAATAGCCTACTGTTTTTAAACGAGTATTGGTTCCTGCATGTTTGTTTAGGCCAGGGGTGTCCAAAGTACGGCCCGGGGGCCAATCACGGCCCGCGATCAGATTTCATGCGGCCCGAAGCTTCATTTTTATAATATATTATTTATGGCCTGCTAGGATTGTCAGATAATGTATGACTGAAGATTTGGCTTTTTTGGTTGACATAACGAAGCATTTGAACCGACATAACTGCTGCTGTTATATATCTGTAGATGTGACACAAAATGACTTTCTGAATGATTTTGTTAAAGAGAAGAGCAAGTCATGTTTAAAATGAACATGAGGTTCAGATTTGTATCAACTTCATGCAAGTTTAATGTGTTCCATACAATTTATTCTGTTATCTGACTCCAGATGTGAAAGAAAGGAAAAACTGGTTTGTAGATTTGTTCACGCCTGATTGGTTTAGATTTGGTTACATTGTCATTTAAAAGAAAAAGATAATTGTGACAATGAAAATAAAATTGTTACATTGTAACTTTTATTGGCGTAAAAAGTTAGTATTGGCCCCCGGGCATCTTCACATTGTCAAATCTGGCCCTCTTTAAAAAAAGTTTGGACACCCCTGGTTTAGGCCTATACGATTCAAGGCATCTCAACAAGCATCAGTGCACAATATTAAATCTCTAGATTGAATAATATCAAATACCATCTGAAAATGTTAGGCAGGCAAAATGAATGTGTGTGTAGCACACTAATTCATGTTAGTGTGTTCTATTTAATGTTGAGGATTTCTAGGTTTTCTGGTTGAGTCATTAAGTTAACCACACACTGGCTGATTAAAACAAACAATAAATTCCATACATAACTGTTGGGATAGTAAGGATAAGTGCATCAAACCACAAAACAGACTTCCCAGGCCCTGGGGACCGGAGATCGGAAATAAGCAAGCTGCTTGGAGAGTGAGTAATTTCATCAAACACCTCAGGAACAATGTAAGGTTGTGGCTCTCGTGAGTCTTGGGATTGAATTGTTTACTGGAAGTTAAACACAATCATGTCGCTGAATGGAAATACATATTGTGTTTTTTTTAAAGAATGACCAAAATCGAATTGGGATTTGCAAAATGAAAATAAAAGCTCTGAAACTATCTATGTTTTAATGAAAGTATGTCAGCAGGACATTGACAGTGCCGGCACTGTCTTACATACAAAAATAAACAAGTTCAGACAGTTACATCATTTTCATCTTCCTTAGGTTAGAATTTTGTTCAAAATACATTAAAAACACAAATATAAAAAATGGAGAGTAATCACATAAGGCAAAGGGGCAATTTTAATGTGCAACATTTTCTTGTCAAGATGGATGAGGATCCATTGATGAGACATGAATTCACCATGAAGATTAAAACCAATATTCTCCATCTTTTCCACATAAAATGAGATTAGATGTACTGTATTAATCCCAGACGGCTCATACAAACTATACACATTGCTAAAACGTTACATAGTGCAATCGTGTTATCTGTACCCCCTGAGTATTTGGGTCCCGTTGACGACGGTATCTTCAAATGCAATCTCAATTCATCAATGGGGCAAGATTAAAAACTACAAAGGTCACTTGTGTTATCCTGTCCATGTTACAGCACACCTTTTATGTGCCAAATATACTTGATGTGCCAAATACCGGTTAGGCCAGTAGAGGCCTACCACAGACACGGTAAATTGCCTGGTTCTTAAGTACATTTTAGTGGATGACCGAAGGAAGGGACTTTTGTATGTAGGCTACGTAAACCAGTTCTTATCCAACGTGAACTCCTCCCCCCACCATTCAGCAGTGAGTCTGTGGCTTAGAGCAGAGCTACTGACGCTGTAGCCTCCTGCATGTAGTCCCGCAGAAGGCGTGTACAACGCCCCGAACACACGGGTCTCGCCAGACGCCAGATGAAACAAAAACACACGGATCAAACCAGTGTCAACAAAGCTACTTCTTGCGTACGGCACACGCATACGTATAATAATACACAACGGTGCAAAAGGCGGGTCAAAAAGAGGTGCGCGTGCAGGGGGGGCGGGGGGTTAGTTTTTTTCTTGTTTATGAAATGCTTCCTGCACATCATGTTTGGACAGCTACTGCTGTAACGAGCGGCACACGTGACTGCACCCTCCCGGTGGGGTGGGTGACCTACGCACGGGCATTGGTTGAAGCCTTTGAGCGCCGCAGCTCACGGCCAAAGACGACAGCGTGTGCAGTTTTGCTTCTTTTCGTCGGTTCTTCTCACTCGCGTCCCGCTTTTTTTCAGTTCTGCAGGGTCCAAACTTCGAGGTCTTGTACGATGAAGTCCTGCTGCGTGGAGAGCGGTTGGTTGTGGAAGGTGGGACAGGAATAGCTCGCGCCGCGGTACAGGTCAGCGTCCAGCCACAGACCGAAGCCCCCCCTGCAGGCAGACAACAGAACGGCACGTTAGGCGTCGTCCTGACAGCCGAGCGGTGAGGCAATCAAGGACATTTTAAACGGTGTTGGTTGTGAATCGCTTTGCAGTGACTAAGGAGATAAGTATTTCTTTGTAACGTTGCCCATTTAAGGCTAAAGGTTTAGTAGGGAGTAGAGGTAACTTACGCTCCTCCCCCAATCTGCAGAGACTCCAGGTGTCCTCTCACAAAGTAAGAGTTCTCGCCACTCCACCTGTAGGCCTGGGTGAAAATAGGGAAATATATACTTTTAAAATGTCATTAAATATATATAAAATGCAACCAACTGACTACCCGAATCAATCCTTCATCATTCATTTATGTACTTAGACTCAGCCTACGGCGTTTGCCAACACCCACACAACAATTAATCTGTTAGTGCAATTCCTATCTCTTGTGCTCATAGCTTTGAAGTGAGGATGTGAAATTGCGCTCTTACTTTGAAATCGGGGCTGAAGCTGTAAAGGAACGTCTCTCCTGTGCCGTAGCAACTGTCGCTGACTTTGAAAGGTTCAGTGGAAAAGCCTCCAAAAACCTGAAGGACAAATAATACACAAATAAGACCAATGTGCGCATATAGATAATACAGCCATGTTCTAAGAAAAGAAAAAGGGGAAGAAAAAAGAGAAGGAAGCAGACGAGTGTCAACGATAACAGCATATAACGGCCGGGCGTACGGGCCTGTTAGTCTTGGACAAAGAGCTTGGAGAAAAGGCCCACCTTGTTGTGCATGTCTTTGATGACCAGCAGGACGGGATTATCGAGACCCGCCATGTTTCTGTACAGTGTTTTCAGACTTGTGCCATGGACCACAGTGCTGTAGGCCAACTGCCACGGATACCCCTGGGTCCTGGCAGGCATGTGAGCGGCAAGCTGTCAACACAAACAAAGGACCCCGTTCGTCATCTCGTCCAGAGTGTCTCATCGTATGCAATTGGGTCGAGCGGCGCGGCTGCTTGACGCTAGCGATGCTATGGCGATATTATTATTATGCAAACAATGCATCCTTATGATCCATTATACGTCTCACCAAGCATGTAGATTTGGATTCAAGATTCAAGAACTTCAACAACAGTAATAATAATAATAATAATAATAATAACAATGAAGCAACAGTATTTGTACAATAAAAGAAATAGCAACACTATTTGCAATAGGTGTGGACATAGGTAAGAAGTAGAGACATACCCTCTCCAGGTGCTGGTCGTCCAGCAGATGGCTGTGGTCACAGAGGACCGGGAGGAGATCCTCCTCGGTCTCCCCCACCTCCGACCACTCGGAGCTGCACACACTCTGCCGCCGATTGGAGTCCTTCACAGTGATGATCTGCAGCGGGCGGACAAAGGAGGACAAAAACAAACGTGCGTCACTCGACAGTTAGAGCCGTTTGTTTGATACGCTCTCTATGCGCCCGGCGGGACTGCTGATGAAATGTCACTGGGGCGGTCCATGACTGTCTACTGTCCCTGTTAAATAAACAAATCAAATAAATCAAATAAATCAAATGCAACGTACCATTACTGTGTTTCACTGCTCTGTTCTGAATGTATTACACGTTTCAATGTGTGCTGACTAATGCTACCGGCTTCTTTTGGAAACTGTTTTAAACAGATCAAAATGATGTTTGGATGGTGGCCTGCACCATGCAAAGATCATTTTGAGAATAATTCATGAATGGATGAATGAATGAATGATTTAACCAATCCATCCGTCCACTCCTCAACCATCATTTTTTCCCCCCCCACAAAAACATGCTTTGAAAACAAATGTAAGCAAGAATATATTTTCCAAATAATGTCCTACCTGGACATATGGCTCTGCACAATTAGTGGCAAAATAGAAAACTCGGATATTCTCCGGGGTTGGCCGCATGGTTCCTGATTACTTTCTCTTTTTTTGCTCTCTCTCACTCTGTCTCTCGCTCTCCCACTCTTAAACCTGCTTACAGTTGCACATGTGCTTTTAAACCTGCCTCCCGCGCTTCCCTTGTGTTGTGTGAGTTTCCCTTTCCGTGAAAAGAGTCTGGCAGTTGCCAGAGAGTATTTAGTGCAGGGGAAGTATGTCCATATATAGAGAGTGCATGATTTCCCACAACCCTTGTGGCAGGCTGCCAGCATGCTGCTGCTCAGGCTAAGCTCAGGGTTCAGCGATGTCTCTTTAAGATGTCCCATATTAGAAAACAATCAGGGAACATACGACCGCCAGTGGATACCACACATGTTGCAATGGAGACAGAGAGAGACATTACAAGACATTTAGCTACAGACAGTTGGTAGAGAGCAGAAATGCAGTCAATGCAGTAGGACAGGGGACGCTGTAGTTGGACAGGGGACGCTGTAGGACAGGGACGCTGTAGCTGGAGCACAGGACGCTGTCGTAGGACAGGGGGATGCTATAGTTGGACAGGGGACGCTGTAGGACAGGGGACACTGTAGGACAGGGGACGCTGTAGCACAGGGGACGCTGTAGCACAGGGGACGCTCTCGTAGGACAGGGGACACTGTAGTTGGACAGGGATGCTTTAGTTGGACAGGGGATGCTGTAGGACAAGGGACACTGTAGGACAGGGGACGCTGTAGCTGTAGCACAGGACACTGTCGTAGGACAGGGGGATGCTGTAGGACAGGGGATGCTGTAGTTGGACAGGGGACACTGTAGCACGGGACGCTGTAGTAGGACAGGGGATGCTGTAGTTGGATAGGGATGATGTAGTTAGACAGGTGACACTGTAGGACAGGGGATGCTGTAGTTCAACAGGGGATGCTGTAGGACAGGGGATACTGTAGTTGAACAGGGGACGCTGTAGGACAGGGGACACTGTAGGACAGGGGACATTGTAGCACAGGAGGCTGTTGTAGGACAGGGGACATGTAGGACAGGGGATGCTGTAGTTGGACATGGGACACTGTAGCACGGGATGCTGTAGTAGGACAGGGGATGCTATAGGACAGGGGATGCTGTAGTTTGACAGGGGACGCTGTAGGACAGGGACACTGTAGGAAAGGGGATGCTGTATTTGGACAGGGGACGCTGTAGGACAGGGTACACTGTAGGACAGGGGAGGCTGTAGCACAGGACACTGTTGTAGGACAGGGGGTGCTGTAGGACAGAGTATGCTGTAGTTGGACAGGGGACGCTGTAGCATGGGACGCTGTAGTAGGACAGGGGATGCTGTAGTTGGACATTGATGCTGTAGTTGGACATGTGGCACTGTAAGACAGGGGATGCTGTAGTTGGACAGGGGACACTGTAGCATGAGATGCTGTAGTAGGACGGGATTCAGTAGGACAGGGTATGCTGTAGTTGAACATTGATGCTGTAGTTGGACAGGTGACACTGTAGGACAGGGGACACTGTAGTACGACAGGGGATGCTGTAGGACAGGGGATGCTGTAGTTGGACAGGGGACACTGTAGGACAGGGGACACTGTAATAGAACAGGGGATGCTGTAGGACAGGGGATGCTGTAGTTGAACATTGATGCTGTAGTTGGACAGGTGACACTGTAGGACAGGGGTTGCTTTAGTTGGACAGGGGACCCTGTAGGACAGGGGACACTGTAGTAGGACAGGGGATGCTGTAGTTGGACAGGGGATGCTATAGCACAGGGGACACTGTAGGACAGGGGACGCT
The DNA here is from genome assembly GCA_030340625.1 of Merluccius polli. Taxonomy (NCBI): domain Eukaryota; kingdom Metazoa; phylum Chordata; class Actinopteri; order Gadiformes; family Merlucciidae; genus Merluccius; species Merluccius polli. The sequence continues at coordinate 81,583 of JAOPHQ010002901.1, forward strand.
GAAGCACAGGGTGCTGTAGGACAGGGGACGCTGAAGCACAGGGCGCTGTAGGACAGGGGACGCTGAAGCACAGGGCGCTGTAGGAGAGGGGATGCTGTAGTAGGACAGGGGATGCTGAAGCACAGGACGCTGTAGTAGGACAGGGGATGCTGTAGGACAGGGGACGCTGTAGTAGGACAGGGGACGCTGTAGTAGGACAGGGGATGCTGTAGGACAGGGGACGCTGTGGTCGGACAGGGGATGCTGTAGTTGGGACGGGGAAGCAGCAGCGCATTCAGTGCTCACCTGCCAGTTCTTCGCAGCAGGTGTGTCATGCTTGCTCAGGAGCTTGCTGATGGCGTCCACCTTGTCTTTCTCCACCACCAGGTAACGGTTGTTGTTGTTGTTGTTGTTGTTGTTGTTGTTCTTCTCCCCGACGACGTAGCGCGGCCGGACGGACTTCTTGGTGTCTTTGATGTACATTTCTGGACTCCACTGGACAAAGAAGGTGTAGAGGTGGTCAACCCTACGGACACAGAATGCATCGATTAAGCATGCATGCATCGATTAATTGCTGTATTGCAAATGGTGCAACAAACAAATGCACAATACATTTTGGGTCATTTCTGATTTTTTTCAACGTTTTTAAATGTATGTTCATTCAATCGTACGCTTTTTTCCCTCCAATATCTGGGTAAATACAACCCAGTCCTTAACAGTATAGTAATGCCAATTTAATTGAAAGTCAGCCTACTGCTGAAGGCAAGTTTTAACAAGTTTTAGGAGTAGCAAGCCAGAGGAACTTGTTTTTAAATGTCGTATTGTGCTTTGACAGTTATAGCTCACGTCTTTATATCAATACAAGTTAATACTGCTTTTAATACCAGCAAAAAAAAAAGAAACAAATGAAAAGTATTTTTTTCTCTCCTGAAATTCCCAACAATGTCATTTATTTGGTTCGCATTTTGCCAGACTAACAATTTCCTGTTTTCTCGTCCCATTTGTCATCACACGAGGAAAACCCTGGGATGATTTCTCGGAAACGCACTGTATTCGCCACCCCGCCCCCTTAACGCAAATCGTCACCCCCATTCCATTCATTCCTGGTACTCACTCTCCAACGCTGTAGGCAACTCCCATGGTCGCTCAAACCCGGTTGAGGTGAGGTGAGAAAGTGCGGGTGGCGGGAAAAAAAGAAGGAGAAAGGGAGAAAAGGGGGAGATGGAGGCTCAGTGCGGTAGCAGAATGTCTACCTTGAGCTGCTGCCATGTGCCGCCTTTTATACCTGCGGCTTAGTTGCTGATATAAGCCCCTTTGACCATTAACCCCCCCCCCCCCTCCCAGCCCCCCACCACCATGACCGCTCCTCCCCCTTTCGCTCCCTCCCAGGAGCACTACATGGCGCACACGGTGCACACAGGGTCATTTCACAACCCTGCTAAAAATGTCCTAAGAGTTAGTGACACATTAACTCGGGCCTGCAGGACAGTTCAGTGAGTTAGTGTGTCAAGGTAAGGTGAAGAAATAAGGATCCGCCTGTCCGCCTGCCCACTTGTCTCCACGTCCATCTATGTGCGTGCGTGTGTGTGTGTGTGTGTCAGCCTGTCTGTCTGTCCATCTGTCTCTCGGCCTGTGCATGTGTGCATCCACGTCCAGCTATTTCTGTGTCAGTCTGCCTGTCTATCTGTCCGCCCATCTATATAACTGTGTCTGCCCATCAGTCCTTTAATTCATGATGTCTAGCCGTCTGTCTGCCTGTCTATCTGTCCACCCGTCTATATAACTGTCTGCCCATCTGTCTGTGTGTCATGGCCATGTCACGTTTTTCCCTGCGACCTTCCCTTACCTCCCCGTCAGCACTGTCCATTTCTTCCTTCCTTCCTTTCTCTCTCTTTTTTCTTTCTTAATTTTTTCTCTTTCTTTCTTTCTTTCTTTCTTTCTTCTATTTCTTTCTCTCTTTCTTTTTTTTTTTTTTTCTCTGTCTCGCGTAACGGCAAGAAAGAGAAAGCCGCCGGATGCTGTGACCTGTCATCCAGGGATTAAATCACATCAGCCAATCAGGGTTTCATTGTTGACTATGAGACACCAAATCATTTCTTCAATGGGACGCCTCAGATAGCCTATCAGCAACGCTAATGGCCAAACAGCAGCACTGAGCTGTCTGTGTCTGCTCTTATGGCATTAGGAGTATGTCAAATACAGATGGTGTTTGCATTGCGGTCGTATCAGCAGAATGCTGTGTGCGTATATCTCATTTCGTCTCGTCACTTATTCATGTGCGATGTCTAGATTTCAACGATTTGGTAGCGGAGGGCGGCTCAGGAGCACAATCAGAGGGGATATTATAGAGAAAATCATATGATATACAAATACAAAATCCCTGTCACCAACCCCAGTGTCTGATTCGCTCGTGTCCCCATATCGCGCTGTGAGATTATGATTGGCCGGCGGGGTCAGTGATAGGCCAGTGTATTGTTTCACAAGAGAGACCCAGGCAGATCAATAAGAGCCAATGTCCGGCAGGCTTTAGAAACACACAGGCCCTTCATACTAAACACACACGATTGTGTCTGAATATGCATGCACATGTGCATAGTATTAGGGCTGCATCTAACGATAATTTTTTCGATTACCTGATTATTTAGTCTCGAAATTGTCATCCAAAGCGATGTCTTCAATTTGCTTGCTTTATCTGACAAGCAGCCAAAAACAAACTAAAGTGTTGATTTTATAATGATTCACGAACCAAACATTTGAATTTCTGAAGCACCGAGCAGAAAATGTATTTTCTACTTGATACATTTCCTAAAAGATTAACGAATTATACACATTTGATTTGATTAATTTTCTGTCGAGTGCCTAATCAATGAATCGACTAATCATTGCAGCCTTAGGATATATACAGCCTGATGCAATGCATTTTATTGCACACACACAACACATGCACACACGCACACACACCTCACTTATTCATATTTCATCATTCAAAACGTAATCTTAAAAATTCCCATCATCCAAATATTTATAAACTATTGTAAAACATCCTGTGTCAGTGCTTTAATATGAGAGCGGGAAAGAGAGAGAGAGAGAGAGAGAGAGAGAGAGGGGGAGAGAGAGAGAGAGAGAGAGAGAGAGAGGGAGAGACAGAGAGAGAGAGAGAGAGAGAGAGAGAGAGGGGGAAGGCAGAGGAACACACACACACACACAGACTATTCTCTGATCAATCTCCCTTGGGCTTTGCATCATTTCCCACAATCGGTATGTCCACCCATGCCCATGTATAGCTGTCTGCTGTTACGCGCAGTAGCTGTGCACTCGGCTTTGGAGGAGGCAGAGCTGAGTGCCAATTCACCACTCCTCCAATTCTTTCCCGCAAAGTCCTGCCCCGGCATGCCCTGCATAGAGTATCGGGTTCCCAAACATCCACATGCTGCCCACATGTTCATACATCACATGCACAGGAGTGCACGCCTAAAAACACAAACATGCACAAGCACACAGACGAAGATGCCATGTGGATGGCAACTCAGGGGATGTGTAAAGAAGACACACACACACGCAAAAACGCACACACACACACACGCGCGCGCACGCAGTGGTATTCCTCAACCTCGGCAGTGACAAAACCGAATTCCTCATCGGCTCCCAAGTCCACCCTCAGCAGAATCAATAACCCCACGCTCACCATTGATGGACCCCACTGTCTCCCCCTCCTCCCAGGCACGCAACCTTGCCGTGATCCTTGACCCCAACCTCACCCTCGAGCCTCATATCCGCCGAGTCGTCAGATCCTCCTTCTACCGCCTTCGCAATACTGCAAAGATCAGATCCACTCTCGCACGTCTCGCACGCCGAGACACTCACCCACCCAGGGCCGGATCAGTAACCACAGGGGCCCCTGGGCACTGTCAGTCCAGAGGTCCTACCGACCGACGGGTGGGGGACTCCTCGTTCGAGGGGGCCACAGGGGGGTCCGGACTCAGCGTTGCCCCCCCCCCTCCCCCCCCCCCCCCTAGAACCGCCACTGGGTGCAGCGCAACGGCTCCGGCGGACAGTTTAACATAGAAGTAAGAGACAACCAGATATTTCGCTTGTGCCCTCACTGCCCTGGGCCCTTTAGATATCGTGGGCCCCGTGGGTCCCATTTATTATTATTATTATTATTATGCAACATGTAAAAGCATACAGATGCCTAAGACAAATAGCTCTTTCACTTGGACAAACTTTGATATCCAAAAGGCAATGCAATGGACATTATATCAAACGTTCTAATAAAACGTGGCAACTCAATGCCACACAATGCAGCCAATAAAAGTGATTCGTGATGAGGTCCTATCTAATTGAACTTCACTGCGATTATCACCCTTCACCATTACACAGTGGGCGTGTGTGTGTGTGTGTGTGTGTGTGAGAGACATGCTTGTACGTGTCTAAGTGATAAACGGACAGAGCGGAACATCAGCGGATCGATCCTGAGCGCGTGACGGAGAGGCAGAGCAGTTCAGACCAAGTTTACCGCTAGGAGAGGAGAGAGTGGATGATCCCGCTTACACCATGGCCACGTACACATCAATACAGATATAAGGTGTTGATTCATATTTTGGGGTAATTCTGTCTCACACGTACAACTTTTAGCTCGCACTACTTTTTGTGTGCGTGCAAACAAACGAAATATATGGGTCGACTAATGCCTAATGTCAATTAACATGAGATTCATATGGAATGGGGACGTTACCTTATTAGTCCAGTAAATAGAGACGGCCTTAGTAATGACATGGCAACGTTACCATATTACTCCAGTAAATAGAGACGACCTTAGTAACGACCTGGCAACGTTACCTTATTACTTGAGCAAATAGAGACGATCTTAGTAACGATCTGGCAACGTTACCTTATTACTCGAGTAAATAGCGACGATCTTAGTAACGACATGGCAACGTTACCTTATTACTCTAGTAAATAGAGACGATTTGAGTAACGACCTGGCAACGTTACCTTATTACTCGAGTAAATAGAGACGATCTAAGTAACGACCTGGCAACGTTACCTTATTACTCGAGTAAATAGAGACGACCTTAGTAACGACCTGGCAACGGGAAAGTTTCTAAACGTAGACCCCCGAGTCCAGTCCAAGTTCGTTTCGTCCAGCGCATTAATCTTTAGACCGGTGATGAGGCTGCTTGCGTCATGGCCGTGGATGTATCGAAAATTAATGCACCCCTCTCCAGCCAATCAGAATGGATTATTCCCCCGGGCCTCTATATAACTAATAATAACTAACTAGTAGTGCTAGTTGCTCTGCAGGCTTGTGTGTCTTCACTACAGACAGCACGTTCGCACAGTTGATGAGATCAGAGGTCGTATCAGCACAACAAACAAACCATGGCTGGTGATGGTCATTTGGCTGTGGAAATGGCAAATCTATTTTTGTGGGCATGGCACGTCCTGTGTGCTTACTGAGTTCAGGCTGACTGTTCCGTCAGAGTTGTCTCTTGGACCTACTGGGTCATTACATGAGGCCAAGAGTTGATTTTTTTTTATTGATTTTGATTTTGCATTGAACGCGACTGGAAAACAAATAGCATCTGAAACCAGGTTAAAACCAGGTTAAAACCAGGTTAAAACCAGGCTAAGTAAGGGATATCCCACTCCGAGGTGTGCATGTATCGAAAAATAACGCACGGAGGCTGAGAAGGGTTTGCCTCCGCGAAGTGCATTATTTTTCGATATGCACACCTCGGAGTGGGTTATCCCGCTTATAGGCTACCATGGCCACTTACGAATCAATACAAATATGAAGGTGTTGATTCATATTTTGGGGTAATTCTGTCTCAAAAGTACAACTTTTAGCTCGCACTACGTTTTGTGTGCCTGTAAACAAACGGCAAATAACTGGAGAAATATGTGTCTGACTAATGCCTGGGTCTGACTACTGCCTAATGTCAGTTAACATGAGATTCATATGGAATGCAGACGTTACCTTATTACTCCAGTAAATAGAGACGATCTTAGTAACGACATGGCAACCTTACCTTATTACTCCAGTAAATAGAGACGAACTTAGTAACGACATAGCAACGTTACCTTGTTATTATTCCTGGAAATAGAGACGAGCTTAGTAGGCCTAACACCTGGCAATTACACCAGTAAATAGAGACGATCTTAGTAACGACCTGGCAACCTTACCTTATTACTCCAGTAAATAGAGACGACCTTAGTAACGACCTGGCAACCGGGAAGCTTTCTAAACTTAGTCCCCCGAGTCCGGTCCAAGTTGCACCCCTCCCCAGCCAATCAGAATCGAGTAGATAATAGGCTACAAGGTTAAAACCAGGTGAATACCAGGTTAAGACAAAGTCAAAACTGGATAAAACCAGGTTAAAACAAGGTTAAAACCGGGTAAAACAAGGTTAATACCAGGTTAAAACAAGTTTAAAACTGGGTAAAGCCAGGTTAAAACAAAGTTAAAACTGGGTAAAACCAGGTTAATACCAGGTTAAAACCAGGTGAATACCAGGTTAAAACAAGTTTAAAACTGGGTAAAGCCAGGTTAAAACAAAGTTAAAACTGGGTAAAACCAGGTTAATACCAGGTTAAAACCAGGTGAATACCAGGTTAAAACAAGTTTAAAACTGGGTAAAACCAGGTTAAAACAAAGTTAAAACCGGGTAAAACAAGGTTAATACCAGGTTAAAACAAGTTTAAAACTGGGTAAAGCCAGGTTAAAACAAAGTTAAAACTGGGTAAAACCAGGTTAATACCAGGTTAAAACCAGGTGAATACCAGGTTAAAACAAGTTTAAAACTGGGTAAAGCCAGGTTAAAACAAAGTTAAAACTGGGTAAAACCAGGTTAATACCAGGTTAAAACCAGGTGAATACCAGGTTAAAACAAGTTTAAAACTGGGTAAAACCAGGTTAAAACAAAGTTAAAACTGGGTAAAACCAGGTTAATACCAGGTTAAAACCAGGTGAATACCAGGTTAAAACAAGTTTAAAACTGGGTAAAGCCAGGTTAAAACAAAGTTAAAACTGGGTAAAACCAGGTTAATACCAGGTTAAAACCAGGTGAATACCAGGTTAAAACAAGTTTAAAACTGGGTAAAACGGGGTTAAAACAAAGTTAAAACTGGGTAAAACCAGGTTAATACCAGGTTAAAACCAGGTGAATACCAGGTTAAAACAAGTTTAAAACTCGGTAAAACCAGGTTAAAACAAAGTTAAAACTGGGTAAAACCAGGTTAATACCAGGGTAAAACCAGGTTAATAACAGGTTAATACCAGGTTAATACCAGATTAAAACCAGGTTATAACAAGGTTAATACCAGGTTAAAACCAGGTTTTAACCAGGTTAAAACAAAACCAGGTTCAAACTGTAGTGTGGTAAAGGATCCATTTTTCAGAGTTTTGAGGAACTGGTTGAGTCAGGATTAACTAGTGCTTTTGGGTTGTGTGTGTGTGTATTTGTGCGTCCATGCGCGCGCATGTGTGTGTGTGTGGGGGGTATGTGTGTGACTTGCAACCCCCCCCCCCCCACACACACACACACACCCACACCTAATCTGTTATGAATTCTGCTAAGTAAGTTTTTTCCCGGGGACATTTAACTTTTACACCCTTCCTGTGACACTATGATGCAAGGTTAGTGACGGGGGCAACTGTAACCAAGAGTTTAATACGTGATGAGAGAGTGCTGTGTCAGTCAGGGTTAATCAGTGATTTGTGGGGACTGGCATGGGCCCCATTGACCCACATAGACCCACATATTGGCCCAGTTCAGCAGATCTGTCACTGTTACAACAAGTTGTGTATTTTACGCCTCTATATCTATATATTTTACGCCTGGTCTAAAGTGAGCCGTGGACAGCCGTAGCAATGGTGGTATTTTAGTCTTTTATGCCGATGTAAATGCAGATGGCAGATACCATGAACAGTATATTAAAAAGCCAATAGTAAGCATGTTCTACAGGTGGTGTAAGGGAAATTAGTGCTGAACGATGGTCAGGAAAATCATATTGCGATTATTTTGACAGATATTGCTGTTCGTGGGAACGATCAAATGTATTTTCACTGAAAAAAATATTAAAATCATGATGTGACATTGGCACTTGGCCACATTGCAATTTCGATAATATTTCGATAAATTGTTCAGCCAAAGTGGAAATTACACTGTACTGTAAGCAATATGCTGAGAAGGCTTTCAGCGAAACAAGGGCGATGTGCACAACATATTTTTGTTTAGATTTATTTTTGAATGGAGGCTATATCATAGTAAGCCTGACATGACATGGAGAAGGTGGAAAATGTGTCAGGGGCATTATAATCACTGTCACTGTATATATAGTCACCCCCCTCACCACCACCCAAGGGAACGTTTACTGATGAGGTGCGTATGTCAGGAGGATCTGGATCGTGATTATCACCACTGCTCAAGAAACTGCTCCTTTTTTTGTACTGTAACATGACATGGATAATCCTTTAGACAGCTGCCTTTTAGTTTCACCAGGTATAAGGGGAAATTAATGTCAATGTGAATGTCACATTGCACACAGGTTCTCAACCAGATAACAAATTGTATAGGATTTCTCAATACATGTAAAATGTCCAGGCCATCTTTTTTTCCTCAACACATTGTGTCCTTGATGTAGGGCTGGGCGATATGGCCAAAATCTTCTATCCCGATATAGGTAATTTAATATCTCGATTTAACGATTTATATCATGATATACCAATACATAAATAGTCTATATAAATAACCACATGGGAAAGCCTATTTTTGTATAATCTTGTGTGAATTATATACTTGACAAATGAAAAATACAGAGAATTTTCTCATTTTTTTCTTTTTTTTGCAGCCTTTAAAACCAGGAAAAGACGACACTTATGCCATATCACAATATTATTATGACATCCAAAATCTAAGACGATATGTCGATATAATATCGATATATTGCCCAGCCCTACCTTGTGTCCTACATTGCCACGTACGTCATGTCTGAAAGGTACATGGGTCAAGTGCAGTAATTCTACATTTCAAGACATAATTTTCCATCTTGTGATGTGGATTAAACTTTAACTAGTTCAAATCAAATCTTGGGCCAACTCCTGTGAAAACGATCTATTTGAATGATTTAAATTATTCTTTCATAATGTCTATAATAAAATACAATAATAATATTGAAAAAAGTAGATAGAATAGCCTAGAATAGGCTACTCGGGTCAAAAACTACTCGGGTCAATAACTATTTTATCCAAAAATATTTAAATAAACCTGCTTATAATACTTTTCAACCCTGTCTCATCAAAATTACGTTCCCAGGGAACTATTCGGCATTCTCAATTACGTTTGTCTGAAAACGTATTTTGTCCGTGATTACGTTTCATTGAACGTATCGCAAATACGTTCGTTCTCAGCCTATTTTTTTTGCCATTTATTTACCTATAGGATTATGTTTGGTTGAAACGTATCCCAGATATGTTAAATGTCAACATATATCATATTATTGTCATTAAGGCATATTTCCCTTTCGGGGAACGTTTCATTTAACGTGTTTTGTCCCTGATTACGTCTTGAGTCTGAATTGAGCATATGTTTTGTTATTTATTTACCTCTTGGATAATTTACATTGAATTGAAACGTATCCTCAATAGGCTACGTTAAATATCGATAACACATTTGTCGGGGGCGGGGGGGGGGGGGGGGGGGGGGGGGCGGTCCGGGGCTGGGGGGGGTCCGGTCCAGGTCCGACCCTGGACTGGGAGCATTCCCAGTCCAGCACAGTTAGAAATGTAAGCTTTTATATTTAGGATAAGATATATTTTACTGTAAGATGGACATTATTATACGTCACGCGCAACACGTATCCTGACGTTGATCCAAAGTGCCAAACGTAGAGGGGTTACAATAAAGGCCCTTAAATTGTATGACTGTTACATTTTTCTGCCTATTCTTTTCCCATGGTTTTGCGTCCAAGTCACGTGACTTTCAAGATTCACGTGACTTTTTCAGATTCCACAGGACTCCCTTGTGACGTCACTCCGTCTGACGGATCAAACCCTCGCCCACTACACGTCTGAGGTTGATTTGCTGATCAACACATTATTCCGTGGCAGCGGGAGAAACTAATGTTGACAAAGTGACGAGTTACGATCGGATGTTTGTCCTATTGGTTAGTTACTCTATGTTTTCTCTCTCTGATTCCTGCACCATGTTTCAATGACGTCAGGTTGCTAGGGGCTACAGCTGACAGACGCCGTGACCACCTGGGAGGACCTATCAGCCGGAAGTACTGTCCTTACTGTACTACTGTTTGTTATAATGTCATAATATTGTTGACAATAAAAAAAATAAAAATAAAACTATTATTGTCCCACACCACAATGTATGTCCCACAAGGTGAACTCCAAACAATTCATGTTTATCCAATTCATGGACAAACAAAGCAGCTGGAAACACGTCTAAAACACTTGAAATAGAATGTAGCCTATATTTATATTTTTACAACATCAATCTCCCTATTATATGAACAAAATATGATCAGGTTATACTTTCTCTCTTGAAAACGGGCAAAACGCTAACCCTAACCCTAACCCGGAAATGAATTTAAAAAACTACAAACGTTCGGAAAATGCAATACACTCAAGTGTGCGGCGCCATGTTTTTTCCGCCATTTATTTTGTAGGCTAGTTCTAAAATGTTTAGTTTACGTTTTCCCTATTATGTGAAAATGTGTCAAGGAACTTCGCAAGTGTATTATATGTTTTAGGGACCGGGGAGCACATTTATTTAGTCAGATTTCATTTTTACTATTGTTAATTGGGTGAAATCTGGTTTTGACCTTACCCAGTAGCGCCCCCTAATGGTTTGGCAAAGGCCACAAAGGACATGATAGAAGAAGTCAAGAGCTTTCCAAAAATGTTTTCCCCATGTTTGTATCACATTGTGTTGCTTTTCTGTAAGCCTTTAAAAGAGCCTTAGGTTCAAGGTTCAAAGGGCATTCCTGAGGAGCAGGAACCATCCAGAATGTCCACAGTGGCAGATCTGTATTCTGCAGATCAAGACCTTTCCAACGGTGTCTTCATTGTCATCCTACGACAAAGTTTCATTTTTATCTGCTCACTGAGAAGGCACTTACTGATGTGTACTTTCTCAGAGCCTATATAGAGCCAAGATGGATAAAATCACTAAAACATATTTTAAGGGATATTTAGTGGCAAAATGTGTTCAACATATTGATGGTGACCTTATCCTTAGTCATGCTTTTCAATTTGGAGCAGTTTAGACCCCATTTACCCCTTAAATGATTCATATACATATTTCCATATTACTTAATATGACCATTTATAGCCATTGTGTTCCCTTCCCCAGGGCTGACAGGATTGCCCTGGATGAACAATATGGTAATGCGAATGTATGTCTGTGTGTAGTTACATTTTTACCCACAGTTGTTTTTAATTGACCAAGATATGAGCTTTTGAAAGAAAGTAGGCCTCTGCCATAGTAACATAAGGGGCTTTAGGACTACAAAAAACATGGCGCCGCACACTTCAGTGTATTGCATTTTCCGAACGTTTGTAGTTCTTTAAATTCATTTTCCGGGTTAGGGTTAGCGTTCTGCCCGTTTTCAAGAGAGAAAGTATAACCTGATCATATTTTGTTCATATTATAGGGAGATTGATGTTGTAAAAATATAAATATAGGCTATATTCTATTTCAAGTGTTTTTAGACGTGTTTCCAGCTTGTCCATGAATTGGATGAACATGAATTGTTTGGAGTTCACATTGTGGGACATACATTGTGGTGTGGGACAATAATAGTAAAAGAATAGGCAGAAAAATGTAACAGTCATACAATTTAAGGGTCTTTATTGTAACCCCTCTACGTTTGGCACTTTGGATCAACGTCAGGATACGTGTTGCGCGTGACGTATAATAATGTCCATCTTACAGTAAAATATATCTTATCCTAAATATAAAAGCTTGCATTTCTAACTGTGCTGGCTTTAAAAGGTACACATAAAAAGTACAAATTATGTTCACAGTGTGTTGGCTTACATATCTGGGCCAGTTCAGCCAATCAGAAAGCTTCAAATTATGTTTCCATACCGTTTGTGGCTGGTCGATTTTCATTATACACACATTATTTTCTTTACATTTCAATATAACTGCTACAGGGCAGTATTTCGCCAGCCACTGACGATAACCACCCATCGGCAATATAAAACATTTTAATAAAAGCTGGCGTCGTCACCATAGCAACGGTCGCTGACACTCATGGGAACTGTAGTGTAAATTGACGCAACAAACCAATGAAATTACGATATTTCTCGGAAAAGAAGCATACATATTTCTTAGCGATGGCCACTACACAACACTGCTGTATCGTTAATGATCATGAGTATACATTTATACTGTAGTATACAGCGGCCCATGCTGCGGCCCGTCATGTATAAATGCAGGTGCATCTATTTGGGTCGGACTGGGAGCATTCAGGGTCCTGGACCGGCCCACCACTGGACCGGCCATCCTCCCCCCGCCGGTCCGGTCCGGGGAGGGTCGGACCTGGACCGGACCCCCCCTCCCCGGACAAATGTTATCGATATTTAACGTAGCCTATTGAGGATACGTTTCAATTCAATGTAAATTATCCAAGAGGTAAATAAATAACAAAAAATATGCTCAATTCAGATTCAAGACGTAATCAGGGACAAAATACGTTAAATGAAACGTTCCCCGAAAGGGAAATATGCCTTAATGACAATAATATGATATATGTTGACATTTAACATATCTGGGATACGTTTCAACCAAACATAATTCTATAGGTAAATAAATGGCAAAAAAATAGGCTGAGAACGAACGTATTTGCGATACGTTCAATGAAACGTAATCACGGACAAAATACGTTTTCAGACAAACGTAATTGAGAATGCCGAATAGTTCCCTGGGAACGTAATTTTGATGAGACAGGGTTGTACTTTTATGACCAGGTCTATCTTAAATGTCAATGTTGCCTTTCACCAGTAAAGTCAGGAAATAAATTGGGGTAACGGGAAATACTAATATGCAATAGTCACACTCTTCTACAAGGAAGGCAACACTGCAAATGGTTATATATCTCTATTGTAGTTTACAGGCAATGAAACATATGTCTGTAGTTGGTGTTAACGTTTGAATTAGTGGACCAGTATAAAAGCATGGAGGGCCCCAGAGTATCGCTGATGATCCTCAAGGGACATTTAAACGGCTCAGCCAAAGATAAGCAGGACGGATGACACAGATCATAGGCCAGGGGTCAAACTAAGTCCTAGAAGGAATGGAAAGCAATGGTTGTGTTGTCAATTAAGAAAGCTATCGAAACTGAAGTTTCTATAGCTTTTACACAAATGAAAGGTACGCAAGCGATTTCAAAGGAAAAATAGTTCCTCAAAAAGAAGGAAAAGAAAGAAGAGCAAAAATACCTTTTTGAGGAAGAAGAGCAAAAAGACGTTTTTTGAGGAACTCACTCCCCGCTTTTGAGGAACTCACTTCCCAAGTGAAATAACTGCAAGTGAAATACAATTATCAGATTAGAGCTGCTTCATGGAATGACATCATAGTTTTAACTAGTCACCTCCAGTGGGCCTACATGTGTGTTCTGTGGATCAGTGGTTCTTGGCCTTTGACTTTAGACAGACCACTGGATTATTATCAAGACCTGTCGCAGACCACCTCATATGCAAACGTTGTAATGGTGGTTACAACTGATGCCCTGCACAAAGCTCCACTATTCACTAGAAATCAGCTGTGTAAGCTATAATACTATACATATATATACCAAACAATATTGTGATTTCCTTTTCAGCCACTGCCTTGTGGGCAGTTATGCTTTTCGGGGGAAATGCCGCCACAAGGAGATTAACCAGTGGAAAAGGAGGGCAGAAAACCTTCAACCTTACACTCAACTGTTTTCATTTACATGCAGCTGAACCATGTTGAGGTCCCAATGTGTAGCGGGGCGGCAGTGGCTCAGGAGGTGGAGCGGGTTGAGCCGGTTTGGTCCCCGGCTCCTCCTAGTTAACAGTTAACAGTTAACATTGCCTAAGAAAGCAAGTGTGAAATTAACAAAACAAAGATGTGTACATCAACAGAGTCTCTCTCCCGTTGACTGTCCCTTTACTTGTGTATCGTTTCCCTTGGCTGTGGATTGCTATAATGGGGGGGGGGGGAAAGCAAGCCAGGAAAAGCAAGCAGGCTAAGAAACCGAACTAAGTGAGGTGTTCTGTCTGTCTGTCTGTCTGTCTGTCTGTCTGAGCAGAGCAGATTGATAGACACAATAGGCAAACAAGTGATTTTACGAGTAACTTTAATGGGAAATAAAAGAATGACAGAACTGATAACATGACATAAAAATGACACAAAATGTATTTACAGATTTTGAAAGTGACAAAAGACAACCCAGTGTCACGTCAAAACGTGTAAGAGCTACGTTGGTCCACAGCGCAAAACGTAGTAGTTTCACAATAGCGGCTCTGAAATTGTGAGACGGCTACGTTTTTTGGGCCTCTTCTTTTCTATCGGCCTGCGTCCACGTGTGTGACCTTCAAGCTTCTGTCTGCCAAAGCAAAACAAAATGGCTGATATTCCTGAGTTGGAAAAGGAGGTGCCAGATCCAATCTGGGAGGTCCTGGATCCTGTTCTGACACAAATGAAGCCCTGGGCTGTCCAGGTACGGTTACGGCAGAGATGTGAGGTCAGTGGCTGGGTAGGAAACTTGAACCCAGACCTAGAATTAAATACAATACATATCAGCGTAACGGTTTTGCGTTGGGAGGGTTAGACTTGACACGAATGTGCCTCATTTGGTTATTTACACAGGATGATATAGCAATATAGTAATATGAAGGTTATATAGTTCTATGGTTGGTCCTTATATAATGTTAGTTTAAAAAAAAAAAAAAGAATAACTGTCTTGACAAGGATAGTAAAGCATAAAGCTTCAAGTGCATATATGTTTCTAGTGAAGTGAGGATATATTTTAATGGTTTAAAACAGCATTGTTACCACTGTGACTCTTAATATATGCATGTGTAAATGTTTTTAAAGTTATGTAATGTGCTGCTGATAGGATGCCGAATATCAGAAAATATGATGCTGATATGAAAATATGAAAAAATAAGAACAGATATATTGATTATTGAAAGCCAAAACCAATGTTGTTTTCTTGTTATGAAACCCTTAAGAAAGCAGCTGAGTCCTGCTAGAGTGAGTTATGTTTATCTGAAGACCCAGGCACCAGTTACATGATAAGCTGCACAGGTTTAATAGGTTTGGTAACTGTGATTATTTGGCAATTTATTCATATTATTAATATAATTACTAATACATATGAATGCAGGCAGATTTTAGGGTGATTATATATGCATTTAAATTCAGGTCACACACTTTACACATAAAGAAATGACAATTGCCAAATGGATCAATACAGATTAAAACATAACACTGTGATGGATATACCCCTAAAAACTAAACTAAATACATTTTGATTTTACAAAGAAACTGGAAACGGATACCATATTTTCTTATGGTACTCCCAGGATATCATGTTACGCAATATCCTACAACTAGGGGCTATGATTAATAATGACATACTCTGTGTCTTTCCCGAGAGTCTCAACTCCGGAAAAACCCAACACGTTTCACACACCGAGAACCTCAAACAAAAACATATTGTTTCCATCAACATCATGGAAACAATATCCCACTCAGACAAACTGCAAGATTACAATTAACCTATTTGATTATAGCATTCAGGCCTTGGTGACCTTTGGCTGCTGAACTAAGCACTGTACTCCAAAATACAGTGGCTATTTCAGTGGCTAGTTCAAGTTATTTTTGTTCTTGTCCCCTGATAGACGTACCAGGACTATGCCAATTGTCCTATTAAAATGCAAATGTAAAGTTATTGGGTTATGGTCAATAGCATCACAACCCGTTTAACACTATTACAGTATCAGTCTGTTTTTGTCTATGGTGATACTCCTGAAGCCTCTTGCTGCGGTATTTCACACCACAGAAAGTGACTAATATCAGGGTGAAAAAAATGTAGGTGTTTTAAGTGTTTGACTACAATAACATCTGTTAACCATGAGGTGGAAAATAATCGATTACAATTTCTCGCGTTACTGTGATTGAGTAGCCTTTTTGTGTACTTGTACTTTTTTTGGGTCATTTTTATAATCAGTCATTTTACTTCAGTATATATATTTTTTTGAAATAATGTACTTTACGCTTCTGTTACAGAGTCAAATAAATCCAAAGTTTCACCAGGTTTTCCACCGGAAGCGGTCCTCTCTATTGGCCCTGGCTGCAGCGCCAGGTGCAACACGTAGCCGTTTAATCACAGAGCAGATGGGGACGGATGAGCTGGAAAACACTTCCGCAAACCTAAATCCAACTGAAACCCAATCGGACTGGGTTTCAGTTGAGGATTAATAAAAAAAGAACCTAGTTTGAGCTTTGTTTTTGTACTTTTTTTTATTGCATGGGAGAGATTATAAAACTCTCCCCCCCCCCCCAAAAAAAAGTAACTAAGTAACTTTTACTTTCAGTACATTTTAAATTAACTACTTTTTACCTTTAGTCAAGTAGATGTTTACAAAGCTTTGTCTGGAAAGCCTCCACTATATTTGTCTTTGCCCTTGAGTTTCAGTAGCCTGGCTCCGCCCACCTACGTACTTCCGCTCAATTTTCATTTCACTTCAGTACTAATGCTGCGTTCGACGGCAATGGGATGTGGGACTTATCCTACCTGAAGTCTACTACCTCCTACTTCAAAGCGTTCCAGGTAATTGAAGTGGAATGTAAACAGAAAACATGGACGACCGCAGTCTCTTTAGAGGAATTATTACAATTGTATCAATAACACATTGATTAACATATTGTCCAGCACTGGGTAACGATATATGGCGGTGTTAGAGATGTTCTGGCGCCGTATGAAAGCTTGCCATATCGCTAAGGTATATTTACATATCTTCATGCTAACAGAATAACGACATAATTTCACGCCATAATATGAAAAACAAGTTGTGTTAAAATTGCAGTGTCTAAAACAACCCTACACTCAGAAAAGTAAAGTTTATAGCCTATTCGTTCTCACAACGTGTGATTCCATGGGCGCCGCCATTTTGCTCCGACGTAATTGTGGCGAAGTCGGGGGGTCGAGCTCCCCGACTTCGCCAGTTGGAGGTTCCACTTCGACAGGCATTCCAGTACACTTTTCTTAGTTGGAGGTCGGATAAGTCCCACATCCCATATGCCGTCGAACGCAGCATAAGGTCTGGCGGTGCTGTATGGCAGAACGATTTCTTTTCCCTCAAATGTGCCTTCCAATCAGCGAACAGGAAGCGCGGCCTGAGAACAGTGACGTAGAGGTCGTGCGCGAATTTCAGTTATTGAGCGTAAGTACGGAGGCGGGCGGAGGCTAAATGCTAATGCTCACTGCATCTGCCGTTTGTATGAGGTATTTCAGATACCGAGAACACGGTACCCAGAACATGTTAAGAATCGGGCTTCTTCATTGGTTCTCATGATGCGCCTGCGCGTTTCGTCGCCGGTCTCAATGCCTTCTTGAGAGCGGGAAATTGTTTGTGATGGCTTCTTTTTTATGTTTGTTAAAGTTTTAATGATTCAGGTTGCGTTTTAATGATTAGGGTTATGGTTAGGGTTATGGTTATGGTTAGGGTTAGGAAATGTCCCGGCTACGCTATGACTGTAGGAAACGGAAATAGCATGCTCCAAGGATCGAACCAATCAGGGAGCGAATTCTTGCATACTAATTAGGTAAGTTATCGTGTTCTCGCCCTAGAACACGGCTACATCCATAGCTCGTTTGTATACTGCGCGCAACGTGGTTTCTGGCGCATGAAATACGTCACGACCAAACGTTAACGATTGGTTAAGGCAGATCCAGAGTGGCACTGGGCAGAGCCAATAGGTTTTAAACTTCAACAGCACCCGCCTTCAAGTGAGACATCGTTTGTCTCTACAGCACTGCTAGACCTTTACTGTACGTTCACACCAAAAGCGTCTTGCGCTGCAAAGACGCCGGAAGTCATTCACTTTCTATGGGCAAGAGCGTCCAAAGCGTCACAAGCGTCAAACGCTTCCAGCGTCAAAAAGTTGAGCGTCCAGAGCGTCAAAAAAAAGTTGAAGACAGTTTAACTTTATGCAAATGACTATGACGCGTTTCAGCGGCAAAAACTGACAGCCAATCTGAATGTAGACGCTCTCCGTTTGGGTGGGTCCCGGGGAACACCGGCACTTTGGTTCCTACTGTACTTTGTTGGTTCCTACTGTAAAATGTCGACGGAAAAGATAATCGCGGCTGTGGCGGGGCACCCGGTGTTGTACGATCCAAGCCTTTTTTATTTCAGAGACTATACCGTAATAATCAGCTTAAATATCATTTTTACAAACACACGCACGAAGCGGGCCGCCCATTAACGGCATGGACCAAGCGGTTCTGGACCAGGTAGGAGACATTGGACACTTAATCGTATTTACCGTATAACTGCACACAACTTTATTTAAAAGCAATCAAATGTAAAACATGTGTGTTTGTATTGTGGTGTCCGGTGCGTGTGGATTTGCGGCTCCTCCTGCGGAGCGGTTCATGTTAATAGCGGAGTCCGGGAGGGTTCACCTTCACGGCGTAGTTACGAGGGATGTGCGACTATCGTTTATCAAACAAGCAAAACCGTCTCTGCAATATATGGCCAAAGTGTATGGGAGTTAACTCTTTGATATGGCTGTCTAAAAGCATACGGCTCCTTTAAATGCGTCTGCATAATTTAATGGTACGTCATTGAGCGTCTTGAGCGTCAAAAGCGAACAAAAATATTCGCAGCGAATCTTTTTGAGCGTCAAAGCGTCTTTGCAGCGCAAGACGCTTTTGGTGTGAACGCACAGTTAGTATGAATGTAATGAGTACCAAGGTCTAGTTAGGACTAGGCTAGAGTTTCAGTGCTACAGGGTATCATACTCACAGACACACATTAGATTAGACACACCACGTGTCAACAGTGAGGCAGAAAGACCGCTTTCAGTTCCTGATAGATGGAATAGGCTGCAGGACTGGAGCAGTTCAGGTTGCTTTTAGAGGATGCATTAAGTGAGGATTGCACATGCTTCTTGTAGTCTTGTTTATCTAAACCTGTGATGTTGTCATGTCTGCCACTGCAGCCAGGATTTTCCCTGTCTGTCTGTGTCCCTATCTGTCTGTGATCTATGTTCTGTGTTGTGGGCGTGTCTCCTGGCTCCTGCTCCTCTCTGGTCTTGTCCCCCTACCCCCTGCTTGTGACAGGTTTTCCTATGATTTTATATTGTTTTACATGTTTTTTTGTTTGTAATGTGTTTTTATATCTTTTTGTATCTTGTGCTGTAATCAGGGCTGTAAAGAGAGCTTGCTCTCAATGGCCCTCCCTGAATAAATAAAGGTTTACATACACCAGTATAGTTCACACTTTATTTTACCAGAGCATCTTCAATAACATCAACATTGATATTTTTTGGATGTGTTTTTTATGTTGTTTATGGCGATGTGAATGATTTAGATTGTATCAAATGAATAAATGAACAAATATCCAAACAAATACATATACAGAATAATGTCCATGTCTGTGCAATGGAATATGGACCTATCCATCATCTTCCGTTAAATATAAATGATACGTATTCACTGGATGCTGTAAAAGTTAAAGTGAACTTAAAGCTAAAAGACATTAACATCCATAAATTGCCCACATTGGCACCAGACCGCAACATTATCTTGTACTAAGAAAACAGACACCGTCACGCCTTATGCCCCTTTTCTCATCCCAGCCGGGATCAATCCACTCTCCCTTACTCTATAACATCCCTATACCTATTCTCTCTATGGCTAAACCCCACATAACCCTTCTCCAGACATGACCACCTCCCCCCTTCCTGTATGAATATGTATTGCTTTAACTTAGAGCACTTAGTCTATACACAATCAGCCCCTTTTAGTGTATTTTATTACCGGTATATTGCTGTTGTTTTTCTGTATATCAGACCATGATCATGCCTCAGTAAGCCAAATACTCCTCTGTCTTGACAGCGAGCGTGGCAAGGTCAACTTGAGGCGGTGGTATCACAGATGCATTATTCAGATGAATAACAAACACATGCTGTCAACATGCGTACACTTCTGCAAGCCGAGGTTGAGAAGAGGTCACTGAGTCAATACAGTCAAACATGTCTCACACATTAGTGCAGAGAAGTGTCATTCTAAAAGTCCGGTAATATCAAGGGGGAAACAAATGTAGGTGTTTTGAGTGTTTGAGAACAATAACATCTGATTGTGCCACTTAGACTATATTTTTTCTTCAACGACCTCGTTCTCAATGACCTCAATATTGTATGGCTGGTAACCATGAGGTGGAAAGTAATTGATTACAATTTCTCGCGTTACTGTAATTGAGTAGCCTTTTATTGTGTGCTTGTACTTTTTTTTGTGTCATTTTTAAAAATCAGTCATTTTACTTCAGTATATTTTGTTTGAAGTAATGCACTTTTCGCTTCCGTTACAGAGTCAAATAAATCCAAAGTTTCCCCAGGTGTTCTACGAACTGCGCATGCGCAACGGAAGCGGTCCCAGTGGCTGCAGCGCCAGGTGCAATACGTAGCCGTTTAATCACGGAGGAGATGGGGACGGATGAGCTGGAAAACACCTATAAAAAATAACCATAGTTTGAGCTTGACCATAGTTTTATTGCATGGGAGAGATGACATAACTCCCCCACACACACATGCGTGCGTGTGTGTGGGGGGGTGTAGGCCTATTGCGCCACCCAGTGGTCGCACCACGCTATTACCATACTGGTCCAGTGTTCAGTGCTTTTGTCATGAGATTTACCCTCAAACTCACACATATTAAACACAACCGACTTCTTGCCACTACCAGATTCAACCTTTAGATAGGAGAGGGTGAGTGATAGGTGAGTGAATTATAAAAGTGGAGGTTTTTTCACGTAAGACGATCTAATTGCAAAGGCAGGTGTGTTTTTGGGGAAGATATATATATATATATATATATATATATATATATATATATATATATATATATATATATATATATATATGTATATATATATATATATATATATATATATATATATATATATATATATATATGTATATATATATATATATATATATATATATATATATATATATATGTATATATATATATATATATTAGGGTTCGGTTTGTATCACGGTTTTTGGGCCACGGTAACGGTTCGGTTTCAATATATCAATATTATCTTGGCTCTAGCATACAGGAGGTTATATTTGCCTTTTCTATTTCAAATCAACAATGTGCTTCTACTTACAGAGAAAATATTAAATGCATAGCCAGACACAGATGAAGCAGAATCACAAAAATGTATTATAAGAAAAGAACACCATCATTGCCTTCTGTCATAAACAGGCAATATTATCCATAGTGAAGTGCAGCATAAAGTAATGTGTAATTATTTACATTATTCAATAAACTCACTCTTCTTCACACATTTAAAGAAAATACTTAACTGTTATACTAGGGTGACCATATTTCCTGAACCTAAAACCGGTGTTGTACGGTAGAATGTTATCGTGTTAACTTGTGAGGAACGCCTACCTGGAACCACCCCGGTAGCACCCACTTTGCAGATTCGCAGATTCGTTAGTTAAGTTCAGTTGGTTCAATTTGATGGTTGTGCATTTCATTCTATTTGTAAATAAAGTTCTACTAACACATGTTACCCGTGTCTGAAAACATCATTATGTGTAGCAAGTCCAAAACTATTGCCAACACTCAAACACATAAAAGCAACCGAATAAGAATAGTGTTCCAAACGGGACTTGAACTCACAGTCATAAGTAGTCTCAAATGTGAAGGCTATCAGCGGAATATGCCCTATCTTGTTGAGCTATACGATCGCTGCTTCAACGCTCAGGCAACTAGACTTCATATAAATAATAATAATAGGAATGTATATTATTGATAACAAGTTAACACAACGGATCATGGTAAATGGTTATCGTGTCAAATCGTGACATAGGCGGACCACGTCAATGTTTTGCAAAAGGTCAGATCATTAGGCCTACTAACTACAAGAGAGATCAAACGGCCAAATACATAATGAAGCTAACACACACACACAGGGCTATATATTATATATATATATAGAGAGAAAAATAAATATTAGCCTATATAAATATTAGCCTATCTACAAAGAACGTCGCCACAACGACGCTAAATGGCCTCGGTTACTCACGTGGCTCATCATCACAAGTTAACATGGATAAACTGTGTAGTTCCTGTTGACTAAAGACTTGAGTGATGTAGGGTTTAATATAACGATGTTGTCCGATTGACAGGGTGACATCGTGTGGTGTAATACATACGGCCAGGACGTAACATTTCTGCGTCAAAGTCACGCGAGTTCGTTACCCATGAGCGGAGACGTTTAACCCCATTTATGGTTCGTTTTGTGTTCTTTGTAGGCCTATATAGGCTAATATTTATTTTTCTCTCTCTCTCTATATATATATATAATATAGCCCTGTGTGTGTGTGTTAGCTTCATTATGTATTTGGCCGTTTGATCTCTCTTGTAGTTTTAGTAGGCCTAATGATCTGACCTTTTGCAAAACATTGACGTGGTCCGCCTATGTCACGATTTGACACGATAACCATCTACCATGATCCGTTGTGTTAACTTGTTATCAATAATATACATTCCTATTATTATTATTTATATGAAGTCTAGTTGCCTGAGAGTTGAAGCAGCGATCGTATAGCTCAACAAGATAGGGCATATTCCGCTGATAGCCTTCACATTTGAGACTACTTATGACTGTGAGTTCAAGTCCCGTTTGGAACACTATTCTAATTCGGTTGCTTTTATGTGTTTGAGTGTTGGCAATAGTTTTCGACTTGTTACACATAATGATGTTTTCAGACACGGGTAACATGTGTTAGTAGAACTTTATTTACAAATAGAATGAAATGCACAACCATCAAATTGAACCAACTGAACTTAACTAACGAATCTGCGAATCTGCAAAGTGGGTGCTACCGGGGTGGTTCCAGGTAGGCGTTCCTCACAAGTTAACACGATAACATTCTACCGTACAACACCGGGACACTTTGCGGGGGGCGGGGGGGTGCTGGCGGAACATTTCGGTTGCGCGATTGACAACAGGGGACATTTCATAGTGGTTGGTGGAAACCGGGACACTTTAGCGTCCCGACAGGCTTTTGTCGGGACTCGGGACACGCAACTCAAAATCGGGACTGTCCCGGTAAAACCGGGACGTCTGGTCACCCTATGTTATACACCCTCAAAAAAGTAGTGAACAATTCTGACACACACTTCGTACAGTTCAGGAACAATCTTACTGCTGAAATGCGTGCGGGAGGGGATATTGAAGCGATGATCGAGAACATTTATCATGTAGCGGAATCCAGTGCTTGCACACTGTGCTTTGTTTGCTGACGGTCTTTTTGCCTTGTTCGTCATACTCCACGCTGAAGCCAAAATGTTCCCATACAGCGGATTTATAAGATGACGGTGCCTCTTCAAATTTCCTTTTCTCTGTTTCGCGTCCACTCGCCATGATCATGCATGCAGCCGCCCGCCGGTAAAGTTTGTTTCTTCTCACATGGCTCCCCTTCATTTGCATTTCAACGCGCTTATTGGGTCTTGGAAATTCAGTAAAATTCTGATTGGTTGTTGCAAGGTTGAGGAGAGGCAAGCTGAACAGTCAGAGAAAACGCATCCCCTGGGTCCTAAGCACTCCTTTCTATCGCTCCCAGGCTACGCGCGCGCAATAACCTTGTATTAAATAAAAAGTTTAATGTCGCGTATTACCGAAATATTGCGGTTTAGGTGAGTCTATCGAACCGAACAGGCCAAACCGAACGGTTCAATAACATATCG
Organism: Merluccius polli; assembly: GCA_030340625.1. NCBI lineage: Eukaryota > Metazoa > Chordata > Actinopteri > Gadiformes > Merlucciidae > Merluccius > Merluccius polli. Next base: position 105,550 of record JAOPHQ010002901.1, read on the forward strand.
AAAACCGTTGCATCCCTAATATACATATATATATATATATATATATATATATATATATATATATATATATATATATATATATATATATATATATATATATATATCTGGGAAAGTAACTAAAGACGGCCTGCGTAAAGAGGAGGGGGAGAGGCCAGAGGAGGGATGATGAGCATCAACCTGTCTGAGTTAGGGGCTAGAGCTGGAGGAGGGTAAGAGGCTGAGCTGTTGGTCCACTGGTTGGACATTTAATAAACTAGTGGTAAACTAGTGGCAAACTAGTGATAAACTATTCGATGGCCTACGTGGTCTCTGTCAACCCGCCACAGCGTTACAAATGTCCCACAACAAAATCAACCAATCGGAGAATTTGAGAAGGTACATTCTGATTGGCTGTTTCGTCTCCAATTAGATAGTAGAAACTAGCTACAGCATCCCGGAAGCATGATGGAAAACAATGATAACTTGACTAGAGTGGAGTTGTTCCGACTACAGCTGGATTAAAAACACATTTTTGGTCAGTATTTTTTTTGATTATTGAATTATATTATTACAGAAATGCCTTGCGGTGTTGCGGTGTTTGGATTAACATTATATGGGTGATGTTGTGTGACTCACGTTAGTTTGACTCATCTGGCACTAGCCAGGATTGCACAACGACTGCGCAAAAAGGCATTTCTGTAATGTAATTCAATAATAAAAAATATGAAACGAAAATGTGAAAATGTGTTTCAACAGGAGACGAAACAGCCAAGTGGTGAGAGAGAGAGAGAGAGAGAGAGAGAGAGAGAGAGAGAGAGGCAGAACAAAGGAGACTGTGAGACGTTTATATGCGAGAGAAAGACAGCAATGGTTATCACTGTGTGTGTGTGTGTGTGTGTGTGAGAGAGAGAGAGAGAGAGAGAGAGAGAGAGAGAGAGAGAGAGAGAGAGAGAGAGAGAGAGAGAGAGAGAGAGAGAGAGAGAGAGAGAGAGAGAGAGAGAAAGGAGACTGTGAGACGTTTATATGCGAGAGAAAGACAGCAATGGTTATCACTGTGTGTGTGTGTGTGTGTGTGTGTGTGTGTGTGTGAGAGAGAGAGAGAGAGAGATTATGTTTTGCTTGCATATCATTTCTCTTCAAAATATAATTTATGTGCTTGCAAAATATATTTTTCTGTGCACCAAATCACTCATTGCTCGCTCAGGTATGAGGCACAATTGCAAAAATATATTTTTTCTGTGCTCCAAATCTCCCATTGCTCGCTCAGGAATGAGGCCCAAATATAACGCCATATATTCAACAAGGGGGGAGTGTGTGTGTGTGTGTGTGTGTGTGTGGGGTGGGGTGGGGGTGGGGGGTGGAGAGATGCTTTGAAAAACCCATTTTAATTTGACACCACGGGGCGCCAGTGTGGCCCTGATGCGGAAAGGCTGGAAAAAGGGCCGTTGCCATTGTGATTAGCGGGGGAGCGACTTTAGAGATTCCAAAACACACACAGTGGGACGTCCCGCGGCCCCGCGCTGGAGCAGCACGCCACCTTCTGCTGTTGTTCTGCTGCTGAACCCCCCCCAGCGTGGCGTCTTGGAGCCGGATCAATGCGTTGAGACAGAGAGAGAGAGAGAGCTCTTGCGGCCGTCAGCGGGAAAAATAATTCAATTTGTCGGCTGGTTTGGCCCCCGGGACATGTTTCGTGGTCCCTCAAACATACCCCCCCCCCCCCCCCCACACACACACACACACACACCCACCCACCACTGCCACCACCACCCCAGACAGTGGGAGGTGTGAGTGTATATAAACACAACCGAGTATCCACTAAAGGGGTTCACAGTCCGCTTGGTCCCAGAGAAGTCTCACACTCACACACACACACACACACACACACTCTGAGCACAGATCTACTACAGTAAGGTAAGCTAAGAGGTTAAGCCACTGTTGGCATTCTTAGGATTCTGTAATCCTGGTGGACTGGCGAGGGGGGAGCCCCCATAAGAAGTCATTACTTCTGCAAACTCTTCTTGAGCTATTTTTTTGTTGTCTTGTTTGGACGAAGCGCTGTTCCTTTTAATAGGCCTGTGTCGATTTGAATGGACTTTGTGGTGCGTCTTTGTTTAGTTTTGCCAGTGTGTACATTGCCTCTTTCGACAGATGAAGCTTCTGCCACTGTCTTGCGTGGTGCTGGCGTTCACCGTTGTGCATGCTTTCCGTTATGAGGACCTGGTGGAGCACGTCGACAGCCACCAAGAACAGTATGTCCAGGTGAGCAAGTGCCTTACTCTGTATGCAGGGCTATCGGGACGTCATGTTATCCGGTAGGTTCGCAGGGAATAACTGTGTGTGTGTGTGTGTGTGTGTGTGTGTGTGTGTGTGTGTGTGTACACATACACGCGTGTGTGTGTGTGTCACAAATGTTATAACCTTCATTTTACTACTAGTTCATTTAAAAGGCCCTATGATCCTTGCACCTAGAGATAGCGCCCTTCCTCTCTCCAATTATGTAAAGTTATGTTCGTTAGGTAGCGTTGGCATCGCCACTGACTGTAGCCAAGAAGTCTGATACTGAGGAAATGCCAATCGCCTGACTTCTTTATTGTGTAGACTCATTTAGTTGTGTTGCATTCCTGCTGACATAGCAATTTCCCCCCATAGTGTAAAGCAAGTTATCTTGGCCTCTCCCACCATGGCTGGCTTCATGGATGGTCCCCTCACCTTTGTTTATGTTAATATCAGACCTAAAATCCTTGGTCGTTGTTACTGCCTACGATCCTTTAAGAATCATGCACACCCATTTTGTCTCCTTGAAGACGCTTGGTTAATGCTTTCAGTGTGTCTTCCCGTCATGATCGTGTGCCATTAAATCAAACACTGCTGTCAAGAAGTGTCCTACAAGGAGTCATTTTTCATCATGCATGTATGTGTGCATCCACATGTATGTGTATTGTGTGTGTATATACGTGCGTGCGTGTGTGTGTGTGTGTGTGTGTGTGTGCATACCTGTGCATGTGTGTGTGTGTATGTACGTGTATGCTTATACTTGTGTGTGTGTGTGTGTGTGTGTGTGTGTGTGTGTGTGTGTGTGTGTGTGTGTGTGTGTGTTTGCATGTACCTCTACCTGTACCCGTGTGCCTGTGCTAACCTGCGTGCGTGTGCTTCGTCCAGGTGCTGCGGGAGTGGGTGGCGGTGGAGAGTGACTCCAGTGACGTCTCCAAGAGGGCAGAGCTGCACCGCATGATGAACATGACGGCCGATAAGCTCCGGGCCATGGGGGGCAACGTCATGCTGGTGGACGTCGGGGAGCAAGAGGTGAGGCAGGAAGTCCTTTTCACGACTTAATAGGATTAGCCGCTGAAGACGGAAATTAATGGGCTCGTTACTCCCACTTCAAAGAGCGCCAGGTGATCCTTTGATTTGAGTTCACCCGTCCGTCCATTGTCGACGTTCCTCCCTAAACAAGCAGATGATAAGTTAACGACGGTCATTAAGATACCTTGATTGAGGTAGGCCTTGTATCTTCTGGCTGCAGTCCCAGTGTCAACCCCCGGACCCTCAACCCCCTCCTCCTGGTCCATTGTTCTCCTTCTTTCAATTGTTGTTTGTCCTGTTAACGTTGTTTCCTCTGCACTATAAATGCCTATTTATAAAAGTGTTATAGAGCAATAGCTTTGCAGCTTCCCATGTTTTCAATACCGTCTGTATTAGTGTACTGCTCCTACACTGAACGCTTAAACTTTAGGGGCAGTTCTTACAACAAAATGTATGTATTACTCCTTAATTATTATCCTAGATCTAAATGAACTATTAACTATGTTGTTTGGAGCGAATTTACTACTTTATTAAGCAAACTATTAAACATAGCGATAAACTATACAATACGGTCATCTTTATGTATGTGTCAGTTATTATTACAATTTATGAATGTAATCTTTACATTCATAAAGGTTGACCCAAAAGTAAATGGTCGCTTCACTCCTATGAACAAATAATAATAATATTAATAATATATATTTTAAAATAATGAGTTTGTTGCCTTGTGCCATGTTTCCATGACGTCACGTCACGGGTTTATCTCTCCGTGTTCAAAACAACTCGGAAGTTTCAGCTCTGCTCAATTTCCGACATCACGCTGTAAAACACGGACGCCCGAAGGAAGTTCGGCACATTGTGCTCATTGCTGAAAACAAAAACAAAAATATGCAGCAGAAATGTATGCTTCTTTTGGAAACATATGAAGAGAGGACAGGAGACAGGAGGAGACAGTTTGTAAACGATACAAAGACATCTTGCATAATTACATATCAAATGATGTGTCAAAACGTCAACAAAACACTCATATCATAATTGCGTTCCCAGTTGTCTGCTGTCTTGTGTTGGCATCCAGCGGCGTTGCCAGGGGAACTCTGTTGACTCGTTATGCTAACGAGCTAAGCTTATATTCACACGATGTAAACAGCGTCAAAACTTGTTTTTCATAAAAGCAAGGTGAATTTCTTGTTCATAGACCTTTTTATTTATTTATGTATTATTATTATTTATTTATTTAAATTATTATTTATTTTTTACCTACAATGACCTTCGTAAGAAGCTAGTTTTCAGACATATCCATCCAAATCGTTTTCAACTTTGCCCCCCCCCCCCCCCCCCCCCCCCAGCATTTTGTTAAAATATGACCATGACCAATTAGTTTAGTCCCTTCTGTAAGAGTAAACTTACAAGATACTATCATGAACTATAATATTTATATATATGTACTTATATATTGTAATTATTTATGTATTAATTATGTATTTAACATATAAACAAAACTTTTTTTTTTAACCAGGTTACATTACAATGGGGTCTCATGTGTCTGGACAAGACACAAGTTTTGTCTTTACTATGAAGACAATGTGCATACAGCCACACCCCATAAAAATGCAAAACTCAACACACACACACACACACACACACACACACACTGAAATTGTTTTTTCTGATTGGCCTCACCAGCTCCCTGACGGGCAGATGCTGGCCCTACCCAAAGTGGTGACTGCCCAGTTCATTAGCAACCCACAGAAACCCACAGTGTGTGTCTATGGCCATGTGGACGTCCAACCGGGCAAGCTGGAGGACGGCTGGGCCACCGAACCTTACAATCTGACTGAGATTAATGGTAAGGGCTCAGTGGTTTCGACCACCACCGGATCAATGGCCCGGGAACACTTTGTTTTGGGGCTGGCAGTAACGAATGCCGCCCAACTTTAAAAAGGGGTATTTATGCCGTGCTGTTATTCATTCTTGAAATTGACAGCTTATGAATTTGAAAATAGACTCGTGGTCCCTGGCAAGAAAATGTATTCTATATTCCCAGATGTTGAAAAATATGATTTTGACTTCTCTGAGTCCCGAGGAAAATGACATTTCAATCTTCTCTTGCGGAGGTCACAGTTATCATCACCCAGAGAGATTGATACCGCTCGAGTTAGGACTGCCAGATGACTTGTGTGTGTGTGTGTGTGTGTGCGTGTGTGTGTGTGCGTGTGTGTGTGTTTGTCTCCATCACAGGCAACCTGTATGGAAGAGGGGTCTCCGACAACAAAGCTCCTGTTTTAGCCTGGATCCATGCAGTGGAGGCCTACCAGGCCCTTAACATGGTGAGAGAGAGAGAGAGAGAGAGAGAGAGAGAGAGAGAGAGAGAGAGAGAGAGAGAGAGAGAGAGAGAGAGAGAGAGAGAGAGAGAGAGACCTTGAAATGTATTCTGTTTTTCTTTCATTTACAGCTTACCTGTACCTTTAATAGGCTACTATTACTAGCGACAGCAGACTTGGTTATTGCAGACCTTTTCCTCTCCAATTCAATCAAAGCAATGATAGAACTAACGGGAGAAAACAGCCAGTTCTTCGGCAAATGTTTTCTTCTCAACAAAGACCAGAATGAAAATAAGAAAGCCCTTCGGCGGTAGACCTCAGAGATCCATCGCATTTTGTTTTTGAGTCGAAGAAAAATACTGTTGTTAGATAATGATAAGAATAAGAAAATGTATAGGCACCCTCAGGCGATGGAGAGAGAAGAAGAGAATTTTCAGTGGAAATTACTTGAAAAGTCAAAGCAGTTTGTTAATTATTTATTCTGCGTATCGCTCCCTCCTGGATGGCGCTCTAGGACTCTAGGAAAAAATGTGTCT
>JAOPHQ010002902.1:0-2500 GCA_030340625.1 Merluccius polli
AAAAAAAAAAAAAAAAAAAAAAACTAGGTCACTTTGGTGACATCTAACCAATATGTTTGCGAGACCTCGCAAAACTTTTGCGAGATCTCTCAATAATAATTTGCGAGATCTCGCAATAATACTTTGCGAGATCTCGCAATAATAATTTGCGAGATCTCGCAAATTAAAAAAGAAAAAAGGTTGTAGTGCGTATATGTTACCAGCAGGTGCAACCATAGGATTCCTATGGGGGCAACGGCTCTGACGGCTCTGATTACCAAACCAGGTGAAACATGATCGTAAGCATATCATCGGGTCTTCAACGTTTTCCAGGCCAAGGACCCCCAAACTGATAGAGAGATGGAGCGGGGACCCCCTACTTATATTGTGTAAAATTGTGTTTTATATTAAACTGGTCCTATAGTGCCATGTATAAATGTACCTTGTTATTGTGCATTCAATACTAAGGTATTCAAATAATACACAGGTTCATAATATTCACGTGCAAGGTACAGTGAGTAGGGTGGCATGCCACTGCCATTCATTTTATTATTGCGAGATCTCGCAAATTATCATTGCGAGATCTCGCAAAAGTTTTTCTTTTTTTTTTTTTTTCTCATGTCACTTCGGGGGCTCCGTACATTACACAGAAAGCTGTTTGATAATAGTGCAAAAATTCTGTGGGCATGTATGTGAAATTTGCCCTTTTCAATCCTGTGCGACTACTTATGTCCTTGCTTTTTTACCTTTCATTCCAAGGTATGTCGAATGTTCTGCTCTATGATTATGTAATGGTTGGGGAAAGGCTGTGTTAATGCTGTATATACGCCATGAACTGCAAGTTAAACGTAGGTGGTGTTTGTTTGTACGGTGGTGGGGTTGGAAAATGTCTTGGCACCGTAACAATCCAACATCAGAGCACCGCCTCCTCTCGGAAAGACACACACACGCACACACACACACACACACACACTCACGCACGCACGCACACACACACACACACACACACACATATGTCAATCCACACACACACACATTCATCCACACACAAATAAACACACATTCCAACACACAAACACACACACACACACACACACACACTCACATATGCATGTGCCTGGAAAGCAAACAAACACACAAACATTGATGCACAGAAAGATAGATAGGTAGAGAGAGAGAGAGAGAGAGAGAGAGAGAGAGAATAAATGAATCAGAAGTGAGAATCTGTTTGCATAACGGTTTTCTTATACACATACACACTGAATCGTTCCAAAGCACTGAGTTAACACTTAAGCCTTAAGGCCTGCATAGAACAGCTGTTTTATAAGCCACTCAAAGGACAAAGTAGGCGCAACACTTGGGATTAGGGCTTGAAATCGTTGTCCAAACCCGACGGGACCGACTCTTTCCGTCGTTTCGGACATAATGATCTCAAACCGGATCTGGGTCGACTTTTAATTTCACGTCGGGTTTCAAAATGTAATGATTTCATAGCTATGTATTACTTTTGTTAAAGGATAACTTGGGGATTTTTTTTATTTTCCCATCATTTTGGGTCTCAGGGACTAATGTGGACAACAATTTTTGACATTTGTCCAGTATTGATATCACACCATGGAGGATTCAGAGCAAGGCTTCTCCTTGATGAGACTTATTCAGACTCAATAACAAATGAAAGGTAAAGATAAAGGTTTTATTTCTCTGTAGGGATCCTTTCCACAATGTTTGTCCGACACTTACAATAACCATCTGAGCCTGTCAGTGGCAAAACAAGCACATTTGGAGGACGCACATTGACGGGGCGCTAATGCCGTATAGTTTTACATTGCTGACCTTTTCGCGGCTGACGGCTGAAGCGCTCTCGCTCAATACTGGACTAATGTCAAAAATGGTTGTCCACATTAGTCCCTGAGACCCAACATAATGGGAAAATAGGGTCCAGGGTCAAAAATCCTGAAGTTATCCTTTAAATTAAATTAGAATTCTCCCCATTTATTTTGACCTGATCCCACTCTGGCAGGTAGGCTACAAACCGTAACACAATTTGGGCAATCAGGCAAATGAGACATTTTGGTTTTAATAATTAATAGAAGCCAAAATATCGTTAAAACTTCTAACCTTCAACAAATAATGGGTTGGTGATTTAATAAAAATGATATGAATAGACTACAGTCTTTTTTCCTTTTCAGGCGATATGTCATCCAGTCTCTTCGGGTGCATAGCGCTAGTGCTGCTATTAATTTTCTTCAAACTTTGCATAATGTACAAACCACCTTTGTTGTTTTATGGTAATGTTGAAGTACTCCCATTCCTTTTAAACTGCGTGTCGTTTGTCTCTTAACTGAGTCGGACTTGAACCAATGAGTTGGAGCCGTGATATTGTAACGTCCATTCAGTTGTTATTCAGTTATTAATCAGAGTTATTAAACAAAAAAACATTTATTTTAAAGAATTGAACCGTGTTAGAAATTAAAAAGATTAATTTGTAGGAATATAGGCTAATGAAATGTCGGGTTATTTT
>JAOPHQ010002902.1:5000-72500 GCA_030340625.1 Merluccius polli
TATTGAAAGGACAGTGGAGGACAAAGTGGGTGAAAACAGCAGACCCTGAAAAGACGAGGTGATAGTGACAGATGGGTAGATAAATGTAGGACGGCAGTCAGATAGACACGAAGCCAGCAGGGGACAGAGGATCCCAGAGATGGAAGAGATGTCCAGCTTGCAGGGGTTTGCATTAATAGGACAATCCGACTCTGCATGTCCGGCTGTTATCAAAGAGGAAAAATACCACAAATGTCCCCGCATCATTTCCATCTGATTCCCCCTCTTTTGCCCTGTTTTAGATCATCTCGTCATTTTTTGACACTCCCATCCAATCCCACTGCCACCTTCAATTCCCCCACCTCTCCATCTCTCTCTCCCTCGCTCTCTCCCCTCTCTCTCTCTCTCTCTCTCTCTCTCTCTCTCTCTCTCTCTCTCTCTCTCTCTCTCTCTCTCTCTCTCTCTCTCTAACCCTCTCTCTCTCACATCCCTTATTTTAACAGTTCTATTTAGGTTGCTCAGTAACTGAATTCCCAGTCACGTGTACAGTTCCTGAAAAATCCTCATTGAAAAACAAAAAAATAAGGTGCAGTGGGCTAGTAGCACTGCAGGCTGGCTGGCTGGCAGCTCCACAGAGTATACATTTCCTCCCCTTGTCTTGGGTCCCGTCTGCTGTCTGCAATTCGACTGGCTGCCGGGGTATCGTCTCACCTACCGAAGACGGTTGGCAGGTTTTTGGGAGCGAAATCGAAACCGTGAAACATTGGGAAGTGGGAATATAGGGGGGAAGGGTGATTGGGTGATTTGGTGCTTGTCTAAGGAGTTTATGTCTCATATCTTTCATTCAAGGTGTTGTCTTGTGCCTATATTAAGCTGGAATAGGCCCCCATCCATTGGGGACACTGAAGGAGGAAGAAAAAAAATTGGACGGACAGATTTCAATCAGTCATATAAAAGGAAAATGACAATTGGCCAATTTGGCGTTGATGGCCTCATTCAAGGAATAACTGGTTAGTCTTTACAGGCCCCAGGTCTGTTACCATTAAAATGAATAACATGACTGAATAACAACTGAATGGATGTCCAAGTTTTACTGGGATTAATGCAACCATATAGGTTGCTTCTCACTCTCTGAATAGCTGGTGCTATATTGCTAGTTAGCACACACACACTCTGTCAAGTCATGCAGAAATACAAACATACTTTCTTTTTTCATACAAATCAAATCAAAGAGTCTTTATTTCTTCAGTTGTCTTAATGGCATCCAGCATGCTGGTCGCCATCTTAATGCATCTATCACAGTAATTTTTTCAACATTGAGGAAAATCTGGACGATAAAGCCTCTGTTGTTTTATTCAGCATGTGTTAGAGTTTTCAGAGCTTTTGATTAATATTAAAACGGTGGGCTCTGTGAATTGTTTTTTTTTTATGGCGCAGTAAAACTAAAACTTTGCTCTTTGATGCTTTATTATCATCCTTAAAGTGACTTTAAAATCACAGCACTGTTTCTGCCCTGCATTTAAACTCGGACTTATTCTGGATTGTTTTGGCTTTCAACCTCCCATAGCCTCTATTCCTTGAATTTCCAATAGCTTCTTTTATACCTTCCTTTATGTTAGCCTTGATAACACATTAAGTTGGGACATAAGAGTCCCGTAAGTGCTCTCTGATGTTGGCATGGTAACAAAAGGATTTTCTGTATATCTTCATTTTGAATATGAATGATAATCTATTTTTTAACGGTAAGCACTAACTCAAAATATTGCAATGTCATTGATTGATTGATGTTGATTGCAGATGACGTCGCATAATTAAATTATCAGATGCCAGCCTATTAAAAGACGGCTGTGGATGACAGTTGGGAAACCCCAACACTGTATTTGTCCAAATCTTATGTGAAGCAATTTGAGGATTCACAGATACTAACACACACACACACACACACACACACACACACACACACACACACACACACACACACACACACACACACACACACACACACACACACACACACACACACACACACACAACTCTGGATAAAGAAATCAAATAACAGAACAAACGACTTCTAAAAAAACAAATAATCCAAACCTTGGGGTGTCATGTACAGTATGTTTGTGAAGAAAGTATAGCTCTCTTGGTGACATATTAGTAATACACATGTACATATGTCTGTCAGATGTCATCAATTACATTGTGCATTGATTATTATAAGGCGGTTGAATGAATAACAATCTGAAATATACAAACAAACAACATTAGGCTGCGGAACCACATTAATAATCTCCCTTGTATTAATGAATGCAACAGGGACTATGGGATGTGGTTTGGTGTGTGAGTGTGTGTGTTTATTTATTTAAGTGATGGATCACACACACACACACACACACATATGCCAGACTTGAAGTGACCAAACTCTTTATTGCTCCTTTCATCATCTAACCGAATATCTGGATAGCTAAGATCTACTGAGGAGCACTCCACGCAAACATCACTTCAGCTCTCAGGAAATGGTGAACTTGTGCTTGTGAACCTGCCTCCAAGTTGCACCATAAAAAACAATAGCTGCTAGCTGCTTTTCATCCGGTTATTTTCCTGCTCAAAGCAATCACGGAGAGGAAAGAATGACGAGACTCTCACGGCGACAATGGCGACGTTTTGAAAAGATGTTCCAGCGCTGGTCAGCGTTGGCCTCTGCAGCTCCCACCGTGTCTAATTGAATGTTTGAATCGTTACAAGCGTTCAATATGTAGCGGAATGAGTGCAGTCACAGACAGACAGACAGACAGACGGACAGAGAGACCGACAGACAGACTGCCTATTAACACGTAAGTGTGTAAGGTGGCTTTTCGGTGACACTAATGCCAATGGAGGAGACCGAGGAAGGAAGGGAGACGAAGGCTGAGGGAGGACAGGGTAGAGACAATAGGGAGGACATGAAAGGGAAAACAACATTAGGATACAGAATGGAGGAGACACAGAGGAGCCCGAGGTGTCAGACATACGGGTGTTTCAAAGGGTGTTTTAAATATTGTGCGTATCCTTTCTGGGACTTTTTGTGTGTCCGGTCGTGTCTTCACGACTGTGCAAGTCTGTGTGTGTGTATTTGAATCTGTATGGCCCTGCATATTTGTGTGTTAGTGTGTATGTCTGAGTTCATGAGGGGGGTCTGTGTGTGTGTGTGTGTGTGTGTGTGTGTGTGCATGTGTATCTGTGTTGACATTTGAGTGTTTGTCTCTGTGCTAACAGTGTGTGTCTGTGTGTGCGCGTGTGTGCGTGAGTCAGTTTCCATGTGTTCTTGGAGAAATTGTGAGTGTGTGTATGTGTGTAGTGTGTGTGTGTGTGTGTGTGTGTGTGTCTGTTCAGGCTTTTGTCTTGCCTCATTGGCACTGAATGTTCCCTCTATGTTTCAAGGACAGTGACAGAAGGATAGAAAGAAAAGAGCGGGCGAGAGAATGAAGGAGGGAAAGCTGACTCTCTCTCTCTTTCTCTCTTCTCTCACACTCCTGCAGTCTCTGCCCCTTCACTTGCAGATGTACAGTGAGGAAAATGAAAGCCATTTTAGGCTTCAAGCTCCATTAATTACCCATCCTTGTCAATCTGATTCGTCATTTAATTCACTCTATCCATTCACTTACCCCTTTTGAGGTAAGCATATGCTACAAGGCGCCCGCAAGTGTAAATGTTGCTGTCGTTGAAGCACTTAGCACTCTAATAATATTGAAATACCGAATGTAAAAAATATATTTGTAAATATTGGATGTGCCAGAATGACAGCCATCACAAGTGTGGGGTTATGAGGTTTAGCACTGTCTGTAGGGGAGAGACAGGAGGGGGCATGGCTCTCAGTGAGTTAGTGGCAGGTGTCAATCAGTCATCAACTATTATCTATTATATATATATATATATATATATATATATATATATATATATATATATATATATATATATATATAAACTATTATCCTTCATTGTTTTATTGCCGAAAGAGAGGCTGTGGCTGAACAAATCATTGGCTTTGGCAACAACCAACGCTTTCTGTATGTGTAAAGAGATTCATTTCATACTGGCATAAGTACTGTTACTGATTTTGTCTATCATTGTCTGTGTCTGTGTGTGCACAGGTTTGTGTTTATTGTGCTGTTTGTTTGTGTGCTTATATGTGGCTCTCAAGTGCAAGACAAATTCCCCTTGGGGCAATAAAGGTTTATCTATCTATCTATCTATTATATTATTTCTGCAATACAGACAAGCAAAATACTGTTGAATGTATCGCTATTCGCCACAGTTTGTATACTTTTTCATTGGGAGGCGTGTTATTCTGTAAACATTGTTTGTACGGTTCTGGCACGACACCATCTGTACCCAACACACCCTGTCATTACATTTGAGTGGCAATATATTTGAGTTGAACCTGTCCGCCCTGGTAGTGACATTGAAACCTGTAGATCATTTATGAATGAGAGATGAGGTTTTTGATATGGACGACGAGTTATATCATTGCCTTTTACATCAGATCAGGTTGACTCTACCCCAGATCAGGTCGTTTGTGGACAGGCAAATTAAACTCTAAACTGCTGTGTCCACATGAATTATTGAAGCCTTGGTGTTAGCACTGGGCTTCAGAAAAGATCAATTTTAGAGCATGTGTGTATGTGTGTGTGTGTGTATTCCTCTTTCTTCACCATCCCCATCTTCACTCCTTTCACCTGCCTCCTTCTCCTCCTCCCTCCCTATCACTGTTTCCTCCCAGCGTGTCCCTCCTCCTCCTCCTCTGGTTCACCACCCCGCTGTCACCCCCCCCCCCCCCCCCCTTCCTTTACTCCACTCCTCTCTGCTTCTGCTGCCCTTTCTCCTTCTGTTCACATCATGATTTCTTTGTTTCTCTATTTTGTTTCCCCCCCCCACCCCCCTTCTCCTCCTATCAGCAGCTATCTGGTCTCCCTCTGACCATTTTCTGTAGTCGCATCACCCTTTGCCCCGCCCCTCTCCAGGGGGCATCTCAGTGTCCTCTTGACCTTGGCCACGGCTCCATGAAAGGCCAGCTGATGCGCGCGATGCAGACGTGCGCTACGCCGACGTGCACTGCGCCGACATGCTCATCTCATCTCGAAGCCCGAGCAGAAACCCCTTTTTTCCTCTTGTCAGTCTTTCATTTGTTCATTCATTGGAGGAAATACGTGCAATAACAGGGATGTTCAGCTGAAGCGTAAATCTGACTGTGAGCCGTCTGGCTGGGCACTGACACACACACACACACACACACACACACACACACACACATACACACGTACAGTAGCTAACGATGTGCCTAATGATGTTTCCTCTTCTGTCAACGCTCCCCCACCCCCCCCCCCCCCCCCCCCCCCCCCTCTTTCTTCTTCCCCCCTTTGTTCTTTCTCTTCTTCTTTTTCTCCTCAAGGCCTCGCCATTTTCCGGCGGGATGTTTTTTTTCCTGGCCTCCACTTTGTTACTATGTAGGAGTAAATCGATGAAGACAGTCCCTGTGTTACTCCACTCTGTGCTGATGACAAGCCCCCACCTCATCGACCACCAACACACACACACACACACGTCAAATATTTATACCGACATCAACTCATGATCCGGAAATATACAAACTGAAATGTGGCTTCTAAATTTAACCGCCGTGTGATGTCAGCGGCGGTGTGATTTGTGGTCCATTTTGATTCTGGAGTAGAGAGTCTTTACCGGGTCGTTCCGGTTCACACAACAACACAGAATCGGTCAGCTAACCGAGGCCATTTGTTTCACACTCTAACCGCCTGATAGTGAGTCGAAAATAGCGAGGAGTATGTCCTCGCCGATTAAAAAAAAAACAACCGAAGGTACGAAGTAGGTTTGGACAAGTGGGAGAAAAAAAAAATCAAACCACGTATATATGTGTGAATATTTCATAACACATAGAGGTAACTGTCATGAGAGATAATAACAGAAACAAAGTAAAGTCACACTTTCTTATTGCACGCCTTAGATTACACTACACACTGCCTACTGCTGTGTGTTGTTGTTTTTTGTAATCTCTGCATCTCTGATAGTTCAGTACTGGTATCTGCACCTGTAATTGTATGGACAACATTATTTGTAGTGATATAATATTTGTAGTGCAATACACCATAAGTGAACAGGCTCTTGGGACATCTGTCAGAGTTGTTAACTAGTGGGTGTTTGTCAAATAAGTTGAATAAACATGTTTATTCATTGTAGTGAGACACACTAGATTCATAGCCAAAGATTACAAGCCAAATAAACAATATAAAGATATAACAAGCCACATAATTAGTATTGCATTAGAACAATTTTGTTGCTTTGTTAAAAATGTGTTAATTCGTTGTGTGTGTGCAGACCCAAAACACTATGGTGTGTATTTCATTGTAAAAAACAAAACAAAAAACAATAGCTTTATGAAATACCTTGTGGATACTAAAGTGATAAACCTTCAAGCAATATCTTACTCAGCTTTCCTGGTCCTGTCATGGTTCAGTATGAAATCTATTGCCATACGACTGATGGCTCTTTTTCTTCTTCTCTGGAAGATCTGTGGCTGCTGTCTGAGGTTACTATAACTCAAGACAGGTTTTAAATCCTTACAGGGCTTCCCTTACAGAAGTTACAGAAGTTGTACAACAGAAGTTTTAGTTTCCAGTTCAAGATGGTGCCACACTACAAGATTTTCATGTCCATTTGGGAACTTTTTGAAGTCTGCATATTCCTGGAATCTGCAGGGCCAGTCGGCCAGACGTGCGGTAGAGTCGGACCCCATAATCGCTATGTGTGTGTGCGAGTGAAAGATGCTGATCTTTCTCGATACGATCCCAGTCATGGTCAAGATTCAATCAAACATGTTTTATCGGCTAGTCTTTCCATCATCGGGTGGTGTGTGTGTGCCGGTCGAATGCGCTAATCGACAGGGGAATTTTCAACAGGCAATGAAAGTGTGTATTCTCGAGAAAGGAGGACAAGGAGGAGGAGCGAAAACATGTTTGTCTGTTATGGTGTCAAGAAAATTGTGGGAGAATACACTCTGGCGGGTGCAGGGGTAGGGGGTAGCACTGCGTTTGTGTTCCCCAAAGGCTGCAGTTGTTAGTTGTGTGCAGACAAGACGGAAAAATTGACATGTCAGTTTTTTTGTAGGCCAACGGTATTGTGCAGTATTGCTGCACCGAAGCCTATAGAATGAATGTACACACAAATAGGATTTGGAAGTATGTATGGCAGATTTCTGCAAATACCTGCGCCAGATCTGTCTTTGTTTAGGGTGGATACCGCGAGAGCATATTATGTAAACCTCTAGGCCTCTCTGCTATCTGAAGGAAAACCGTTTTAGTTCAGAGCTTTTAGTTCCAATAAACTGGTCCTGGTGGGGAAAAGATTCAGATCAGAAACCAACTCGTCTTTTAATGCACAAATTATTTCAATGCAGTAAATATATTTGTGTCCACTGTCTTGTTGAATGGAAGTCAAGTCATCAAGTTGTGGACAGACCTTCAATTTCCTATGCCTATGACACATTCAACATCAATAGCAGTAATTAGTAAGGGAGGAGGAGAGCTAAAACATATACTGTCTACACACACACAGCAACACAGCCTTCAGTAAGCTTTACAAATGGTTTTGCCATTTGGCATTTGTAAAGACCATCGTACTTTTTTCAATGGATGAATGCATTGACATTGCATGTTTTTTGGTTACTCACACACATACGCATACACATACACACAAACACCCACACCCACAAAATCCAGAGAGCACATGCTGCTGATACGGGACATATGGAATAAGCAAGTACACGAGGGAAACCATAGCAACCGCTGATTAAAGAATCTGGAGGCTTAATTGAGCAGCTGTTGTTTCACAATTGAGTTCTTCCTCAAATATTGAATGAGATAAGCCAGCACAAATACGGTGACAAGGCCAGGCCAAAAAATATTGCCGTGCAGTAAAACCAATTTTGTTATAACTTGTTTTTATTGGTCGGCTGCCCAGTGGCGAGGACGTGTCTTTAACCTGTCCTCCAATCCGGTCTGTTGGAGCCGAAACAGTCCTGGTGCAATGTTTAATTCATGATAAGATCGAGTGTACTGGTTTATTGGACTCGCATGACAAAGAGAATATATTACGGACTGCCAAAAGGGTCGAACAAAATATACATTTCTGTTAATGCTGCAGCATAAACAAAAAAAAAAAAAACTGCACAGGTGGCAGTAAAACTGGCAGGGGTATTCATGTGCCCTGTGCTGAGCTACAACTCTGCAAACACTACAGGTCTATATTTTACAGCTCCTCTTGTAAACAAGTCGGTGAATGATAACTAATTAACACTGACTTTTTTTTACTCTGTGCTTTTAGATGACGGTTTGTGTGTAA
Organism: Merluccius polli; assembly: GCA_030340625.1. Lineage (NCBI taxonomy): Eukaryota > Metazoa > Chordata > Actinopteri > Gadiformes > Merlucciidae > Merluccius > Merluccius polli. Next base: position 13,371 of record JAOPHQ010002902.1, read on the forward strand.
CAGAAACGACACATTCCCTGGCCCTGCCACCGTCGGTAGCCACTGCCAAAGCCCAACTCTATTGTATTTTCATTGTGCGTTGAGATGTATGTTGGTTCAGAGGGAGTCCCGGTTCTCCTCTCTGATGTCGACCGTGTGTGTGTGGGTTGGGTGGCTGACGTGACTAATCTCTGTCCAAGACGGCGCTGCAGCCTGTCTCACGCAGGTGTGGAACAGGCGAACCATCAAAATGCAATTAGCTGTGATTTTAATGGCTTCCCCCAAAGTGTAAATGATGCAATGGATGCAATATTTTTTTTGTAATTTCCTTTTCTCTCTCCAGAAGAAACATTGATACATCTCCTCTATTATTGACACGTGTTCAGTTCAAGTTATGTCTCGCACAGCTCTGACTGGATAGTGTGATTTAATTGTACGTGGAGAAAGTAGAGGCTTTAAAGGGGCTATAGACGATATATTTAGCCACAAGATGTCACACTAGAGCACCAGCATCTCAAACCACAACAATTGGGAGTATGCTTTACTTTCTTAACTCATGTCATGCACGGCGCGTGCGTTATCATGAACGCGCGGCCGGACCGGACACCAAAACAAAGAAAAGAGAAGCTCAGATTACAACACACACAGAGGGAGGGTGCCGTCATTCTCTGGTCAGGACACCATTACTCCACTATATCTCTACATAGCCAATAGTTGTTTGCTGCTATATTAATGTTCAGGATATCGTCTATAGCCCCTTTAAGCACTTAGACTTTCAAGCTTAATGGTTCCCTTGAAGATGAGACCAAACAATGGTGAATGTTGAAAGTGGCAAAAACGGATGCATTAATAGTACATCCATACTCACAATAGTACATTAACTAAATCCTGAAAACTACAAAATAAGTAAACGTTAAATATAATAAATATATTCACCACATCAAACCAGACGAAGACGTTGAAGAGAACTGAGATGTTTCTAAGTGATAAAGCTTATGGCCCTGATGTCTGACTCTTAAGTCTCTGATGACTATGATGATGTAACAGTTGCCCACGCAACCACTTACAAACTCTCTTGGTCTCTTGTGCGAGAGATGTCTTCTTTTATAAATATAATCATTAATTGCATTTATATAGTGCTTTATATATATACAGTATATATATATATATATATATATATATATATATATATATATATATATACACACAATTATTCAATTCAGACATCAAAGACTCAAAGACAAACATTTACTTACAAGACTTACTTTCTTAGCAGTGCACAGACATGCCTGCTCTATATATGAATCAATAATATTAATTTGATATAATTGCACTTAATGTTGGATCTTGTAAGTGTCTCTCAGAGTTCACATAGTAACCACTGTTAGCCATTGAAATGAAATGCAAAGTCACAAAGAAAGCAGCTCACCCTTTTTGACTCCACTGTCTCTCAGCGGCACTTTAAAACACACATCTCACCGTTTAAAGTGGACATCATTGACTTGCTTTAGTTCTAGCTCATAATTATATTAAATTGTCGGTACAGTGATTCAGAAGGGGTTGAGAAGGTAGAGCGAATGTAGAGTGGCTTGTGCATATGCCTGGACATCTTCTGGCTGCTGGCAATTACTGTCAGTCTGTCTTTGACCAAAGCATCTTTTATTTTTTATTTTCCTAACTGCTTATGACAAGCATTTCAGCCATTGTACATGCAACACACACACTCACATGTGTGTGTGTGTCTGTGTGTTTGTCAGGTATTCATTTTAAAGTGCCTTTTAAGTGACATATTGTATTTTTCTTCCTTTGTTCTTTTTTCATTGCCTTTGTTTGTTTCATTTAAAAAGGCATCCAAAATCTAAATGTCGACACAGCACATTTTGGCACCTCACACATCTTTTAAGAGCTTGTGTATATATTTACTCTATGTTAGCAACATAAAAAAGGAATACAAAATAATTTAAATGACTACTCCTCCAACTTCCTCCATCTTACATCATCATCATCATCATCATCATCATCATCATCATCATCATCATCATCATCATCATCATCATCATCATCATCATCATCATCTTCATCATCATCAATGATTCTTAGTATACTAGTAATCCAATATCATATTCAATGTTAAAGAACCTACCAACTTTGTCGATGGCAAAGTCCTCCATCTGCAGAGAGAGAGAGAGAGAGGAAGAGAGAGAGAGCGAGAGAGGGAGACTGACTTTGTTAAGAAAGCTGGCACGTAGGTCAAATACAATCACTGTCAGGTATTTTGGCCCCAGGAGAGCCGGCGCGTTGAGTGATAACATTGATTGCTTATGACTTCTGCCAACTGCCTTCTACCTCCCAATTGTTACTCCCTGTTGCCGATTTCCTTTGAATCTCACTGCCTGCGCCATAATAATGGCAATAAGTAAGAAAGCAACATGCGTATAGCAATAGGCAGCGTTGCGTATATATTGAATGTAGAATTGAATATAATTTAGTAAAATCTAATATTCAAAAGGAAACAACGGACTACAACTATAAATGTGCTTAATAATACATCCCACAGCTCATTGATTTTGAATTCCTGACTGATTGGATTGAAGTCATATTTACATCACCCTCAAGCTAACAGTTGGAGGTGACGATAAATGTTTACGGCTTTAATACAAACACCACTAGGATTCAAAAGCACATTTCTACCTTTTAGCAAGGTTAGTATCCAATTGTGGTTCATGAAAAATGGTCTGCACATCTTCCAGGATAACAGTTTCAGTTTATCGTGTCGAAGGACACCGAACAGTAGAACTGATAGTCAAGGTTTCAAACTGGCAACTTTGAGTGTCCCTGCTCTGCTGATGTGACGTGCTTTCAAAGGTATGTTTGAGTGGCCTCTCATCAGGTATCAGATTGGTGCAAAGAGCGGTCAAGGAACAGTGACTGACTTTCCTTTTTGATTTCAACGTTTGAAAAGTTTTTTCAATTTGAGCTAAGCTGAAATTTCTCTTTTCCATTATCTCTTTCTCTTTACTGTCTTTTAAATCTTTTTCACCAAATTCCTCCTCTCTCTTTGTACAGCGGCGTATGTTTCCCGTTTCTCTGTCGAATCATGTCTCCATCTCTCTTCATCGCTTCTTGTGCTTTCTCACTCACAAGGAAACGTTGATTGGCCCTGACGGGCAAAAAACTAAAATGACTGCAAGCGATGACACACTTCAAATAAGGAACAAAAGCTAAAGCTAAAATCTTTCTCACCATCCGCTGGTAATGAAAGCTTGTCAGGTATGTTGGTTTATAGTAATATTAGCAGTACTAGCAATATAGGCACTTTTGGGTGTAGCTACAGCCGCGACCGGGCCCCGATCTGCAGAGCCGCTTCTCTGGTGACAGCTTCAAATGTGCCCTTAGTTTAGGTTCTGCTCTGCTGTTACACTGCTTAGTAATATAAACACATAGCCTTACCAACAACATTCATTTAATCTTTTATTGATCTATTGATGTGGGAAATAATGGGTGTTGATAGGGGGACCGTCATTTTTTTTAAGATTAAGCTACGGTACTGGTAGGGCTTAAATAGTTAAAGGTGTAATATTTCTAATATTAATATATTCATATAAAAAAAAACCCTATTAAAACTACATTAATATTAAACAAAAACTATTTATATATTAATCGTTTTTACTACCGTCTGACATCTGCCCATTCAGGGCCTCCTGCTCTCCTAGCTGTCGCTGAAAGGAGGGATCCCTCCTCTGCGCTCCCTCTCAAGGTTTCCTTTTCTTCTCTCTGGAGTTTCTCCTTGCCCTTCGGTGGGCTTGGGGGGTTAGGGCGATGTATAATGTGGCCCTACGGTGTCCCTGTGAGAGACGGGAGCGGTGATGAAGAGCTATGCAAATCAGGGGTGAAACGGTTCACAAAACTCACGTTTCGGTACGATACGGAAGGTATGGCGGTGTCATATGGTTCGGTACGGTTTTGACACGAAACGATGATAAATGACCGAACATTTTTCACTTGTATTTACATTTTCCATGTGTTATTATAACAGTGAACAACATGGATAGCTTGGTTTCCAGCAGCGCATGGAAACATAAACAAAAACACTAGTGCCTGCTTTATAACAATAAAATAAAAATATTCATTTAAACACAATTTCAACAAAAGCAGCATGTGGCAAAATTAAGTCACACAGCAGTGCCCGAAAAACAAAATTGGACCACTTTTTAAAAAATGACTCTTATCAACATGAAATCAAAGTGTGACTGGGCTTTTTTTGTATCTCCTGGTGTGCTGTAATGAGCCGTACAGTAATGAAGCTGTCTGTAACTCTAGACGTCCAACCGTCTGTAGTTAGCGCTAAGAGGAGGCTATTCTGACAACTCCCTGTCAATAATGTTCCTTCGTTTTTTAAAGGCGCATTGCTACAGATTACTTATTACTGTCTGGGCAGAATGTGTGTAATGGTGTATCGCGGGGTCAAGCACTTTAAACATGCTTGTGAATCCCCTATTCCCCGCCACAGAGAAGGGTCTCATATCTGCTGCTATCGCTGCGGTGATCTCCTCGGACAGGGTACTGGAATCCGCCGCATAATGTTGTTGCCTGAAGGCTGCGGGGGAGAGGCTGTCGCTGTTCGGTCGCCGTTTAATTTGTTCACCCGGTCCCGCCGATTGTCACATCAACGTCTTCAACTCGAGACGCGTTTCGACACCGTGCTTGACCCACACTCCATTGTTTTTCCTGAAGAAGAAGCGCCACAGCAATTTCAGGGAGGGGATGCGCCAGAGACCCCGCGGTGGTTTTGCCACGGAGGGAGGGGGTCTCGCTTCGAAGGTTTGCACTACGGTCCAAAAAGCCAGAATGTTTTGAGCCGCGGATGATTGTGTGTGCGTTTTAAACTCGCCGCCCTCGAGACCACAGCGCCCGCCTAGCCATGCGCGCGGCGTCCAACCGCGTCTCAGGTGGCTGCACCTCAGAGTCTGCGAGCGTCGTTTAACTTTATGTGGATATCTTACCCCGTGTTAATTCCAGTCTATACATTATTTGTTTTCGATTAAATCATTTATTTGTTTCTTTTTTTTTTTGGTACTAGCTACAATAACCGATTCGTGCGTTGTTCAGGTTTCGCGGTGGCGTGTCGATCCGTGCGCACAGGCGGACCTCGTACCGTTTCACCCCCGAATGCAAATGCCTCTTGACTCGGCTTGACTTTAATCACGCTGAACTCTGTGAGCGTACGAAGCGGTCATGCGGTGGTCCGGGAAGTCAAGACTACGCGCCCGCAAGGTGGTCGCGTACGAGGACTTTCGTCATCCGTCACCCATGCTAAATATCTCCACCTGTCACTGCAGATGTTCAGCATGGGGCTTGATAAGGCACCGCTGTCTGCACACTTCATTTAGTCCGGGGGGATGTTAACCTTGCTCACAGATAAGACAGGTGGGACGAAATTTGCATAGGAGAGAGAGATAGGGAAAGCAGGGCTGGGGGAGGAGGTTGTGAGTGACAAGGAGGTCGGATGACAGAGAGGTTCTGTAGTTGGTGTCTGTACTTTTTTTTTAACGAGTGTTGTGTCATCATGTCAGGTTTTTTAGGGGATAATTAAATTGTGATGATTCAGTTCAAAGTCAGGCTTGATGAGCATCGCCGTGTGAAATAAAAGGAATACGTTGTGTCGCTAAACTTTCATGTCCTGCACGTGGTTTTTCTGTCGTATTTTGAGTGAGTAAAAAAAACTATTGTTCCTTTTTCCACTTCCACTCTCATCAAAATAACACCTGTAATACATTGAATTCAGTGATTTTCCAAGATTACATTTTTTAAAGAATACAGTTTTGAAGTTTTTAAAGAACACAAGTTTGTGTTTTATTGCTATACCTCAAAGTGTTGCGCACACAGCACACAACGGGGTCGCCAACGTTACTCAGAAATAATGGGAAGAAAATATAGATGGAGAGTTCAAGTTGTAAAAAAGTCCATTGATAAACGATTTAATCATAGCAAACTTTTTTAAAAGCGTTTCCATTATATGAGTCTATGTTGTAATGTGTACTTCTTCCCCTATAAAAACAGTCTAATCTCATCGCCTATCACATCTACCTTTATTACCTTTATCAATCTCCAGCTAACGTGGTATAGCTGCTATACGATCGTGGCTCAACCTCATTCTACCACTCTGCTTTCTTTCCATCGTTCTCTGCCTTCCAGCTCTTCCTTTTTTTCTCTATCCATCAGATTCCCTCTGCTGCTCTGTCTGAACTAGGTTTTAATATCTCCTTGAGGACATTTTGTCTCTCCTTCGCAGTTGTGCTGCACTGTCACATGGCCTAAGTAAACTCCCTTTACCATCTCTTTATTTCTCTCTCTCTCTCTCTCTCTCTCTCTCTCTCTCTCTCTCCACATGCTAGGCTGTCTTATTCATGGTTTCTGGTTCTGCGGTCTCTATTCTCCCGGTACCGTACGCCTCTCCTCGGCCCGCTGCCCCCCAGACAAGGCTTGGTGGTGGTCCAGGAGTAGCTCTGCTCCAGGGCTTTGTTTCCCCCCCAAATGTTGCCAACTTTCATTCCTCTGGAAATCTCCTCGACTCCTTTACACACTTGACGCATTCTCTCACCTCCTCCTATAATCCTCCTTTCCTCTCCTCTTTTCTTTTCTCTCCCTATCTCATTCTATCTTCTCCTCCCGTGTCTTATCCTACCATCTAATTTCTCTCCTCTCTTCTCCTCTCCATCTCATTTCCTCTTTTCTCTTCTCCTACCTCCTTTCCCTTCTTCTCATCTCCTCTCCTCTCATCTCCTCTCCTCTCTGCTCCTCTCTGTACATGTGACCATGCCAAGTTGAAATGTTGGCTGATAGAGAGAGCTAGGCGTTGGCTATTAGTCCTAAAGACCAGATGGTACTTTACTACTTTCCAAAAGCATTGAAATCCAACACCTTCAGTCAACAACATTTTTATGCTCAAAATGTTTTGTCCGTTTGTTAAATGTTTGGCCTTTACGAAGAGTAAAATGCAGTGTATATATATGTATTTATGAAACCAGTTGTGTCTTTGTTTATTCTCTGCTCATCAACCTCTCTGTTTGTGTTGCTTTTCCGCCATTAGGTGTCTAAAACAAACAAAACCCTACATTTAGTTGTCATTATATATTAGTGATGAGTATATTTTCTGTATTCCAGTGTTTTTTCAATGGATATTTGCGTCATGAAACCAATGGGAATGTCTTGATTAATGCCCGCTATAATTTGCAATAAAATGAAACAGATATAATATGCCTTAATCACTTGGAATGGTTATGCAAATTGTTAGCAGACTCATTTTGTTAATGAACCCAACAGTTACTCAGACATGTACTGTATGCTGATGACTCACATGAGAAATGGACTGTTTTGTTCCTAGTAACCACAGCTTCCTCCACACTAACATGGACACCCCAGTTCTCCCGATAAGGAGGAGGATGAAAGTTAACCGCGCCAAGAGAGCACCCACATTAAGTGCTGATTGGACATAGCTATCTTACATAGCTATCTTAGAGTCTCTCTCTCGTGCGAGCGATGCCTCGCTCTCGCACCCGCGCCCGCTCTCTCTCATGCTGGAGGGGCTTAACATAATCTAAAATTGCGGAAGTGGATGCTGCGTATCCCCCTTCCACACACGCACGCACCACGCGCACACGCACGCAGGCACGCACACACCCACGCACACACAAACACACAGTCAAGCCCACTTACACACACACGCAGGCACGCATGCACACACACGCACACACACACACACACACACACACACACACACACACACACACACACACACACACACACACACACACACACACACACACACACACACACACACACACACACATATACACCTACACACACTACAAATGAAGCTATCACAGCAGGGGACAATAGGGACAATAGCAGATCAGACCAGTTTAGTGTTTGCATGGGGGTATTTTCTCACATTAGTCACCCAGTGTGATGCTCAAATACCTTTGAGGCAGGAATGAATAAAAGTCCAGTCTTCTTTGGCAAACATTAATAAACAGTGGACGGTTTTACAAAATAAATTAGACATTCTGATATTTACTATTTATATGTATTATTTATTGGCCTCCTGCCAAACTATATGGTGAAGTTTTCTCATTTCTCCCTTCCTATCGTATGGCATGCCATCTTCCTTTTTTTAAAGTATTTCCGTTCCCTTCCTTCCCTTTAATTGGTATGCAGAGACTAATTTAATCTATGTGTGTCATTACATGTAACTATATACAATAAAATAAATAAATGAATGCATACATACACAGTGAAATACACTTTTAATCTTTTTTCCATAGGGCACATACATAGGGACATGTTATCTTTGAGCACCTACTATATCCACCCCTGCACACATGACTTATTTAGTTATTCATGGTCCTCCACTAAATCTTTATAACCACCACTTGGGGCTGTATCTTTTTACTTTACAAGTCTTTTCTTCCATCAGCTCTCCTCTCTCTCTCTCTCTCTCTCTCTCTCTGTCTCTCTCTCTCTCTCTCTCTCTCACGCTCTCTCTCTTTCTGCATCCCTTGCAGCCAAATTGCATGTGTTGCAATGGCCTGGCGCATACTGCCTGTGTGAGCAGCGCGTGTGCGTGTTGTTACCTCTTGCTTTACATTTTGGCACCCATGTGAACAGGTTAGAGTAGCTGCACAGCCGTCTCACGCATCTTATAGATTCTGAGTCTTGCCTATTTTTTCCGCAAAAATAGGCAATTTCAGTGTCTATATCTGTAGAATATGTGACAGACATGAATTGATATACCGGTATAATAATTTAAAACACTTCCTGTGTCCGTTTCAAATGAAGCGCTTTGTGTCAAGTTTTTATTATTGTCAGTTATTATTTATAAGCTTCTTAAACTTTTCCGGTTGAAAATAAATAATAAATGAAACGTATAATGAAACAAATGAAACATTGTATTATTTAAGGACATTAACTCAATGTAGAAAGATAGGGCCGACTGGCAGAGCAGCGCAGCAGCGCCGCCGCAGAAACGCTGCCTGTGTGGACAGCACAGGCGTGCGAGCCCCAGCAGAGAGGTAACACCATGCACACAAGCTGCTCATGCAGGCAGTGTGTCCCAGGCGTAATGTGTGTGTGTGTGTGTGTGTGTGTGTGTGCGCGTGTGCACGAGGTAGGGATAGATTAAAGGCTATGGGTTTGTCTGTGTGAATTGGAGCATGTCGGCATGTGTCACCATTGCTAACAGGTGTATTGGGGTCTTTAGGTGTACTTATCTATGGGTGAGATGATATGCATGCCGACAGACAGGATTAGTCTGTGTGCGGTATAGCACTTATGATTCCTCTCGAGTGAGTATGGATGTGTACAGGTGTATAATTAACTTGTGTGTGTGTTTGTAGTGTGTGTGTATGTGTGTGTGTGTGAATGGTAAACAGATGTATGTAATTGATATTGCTTTACTAGTCTTGCAATGATGGATGTCCCCTTATTGTGGAGAGAGGGGTTGAGTGTGAAAACACTGATGGTAATGGCAGTATGTTCATGTGTTTATGTGTGTGTGTGTGTTTATGTGTGTGTGTGTGTGTGTGTGCTGTGGAGAGGACAGCTACAATCAATCACTTGGCTTCGCTAGTATTATGCTTACATTATCGTAGACATCGCTGATATTCCGAAGGCCTTTTAGATATCATATGACATTATATAATATAATAATTATATATTTATATAATAATAAACATTCCAGACCAATATTTAATTGCATTAAGCTCTAAAAAGCAAAACATAAGACAATATTGTAGTTAATTCCCTCTCTCCACTTGACATAATATACACTTTAAAAATGTTATTCCTATACAAATTATATGAAGACTGATATGACTCATATTGTTCCCCTAGTATGCTCCTGTCAGCAGGAATAATGTACTGCAGGTCACATGATGTCTCGGTGATCTTGGGCCAGGAATAGTGTACTGGAATGTGTACTTATTATAAATCATGTCATCATGTGATATGCAGAGAGTAATACTGCTCTTGAAGCACAAGAGGTTTTATAGGGAAATAAGCTCTGCTCCTTGGAAGGGGAAAGTGTACTGTAGGTATATTGATTTACACTGCACTGCACTTGGGGCAGGATTAGAAAGTGTCCCGTACAAGGTATTTGTTACACACTGACAAGTCACCTGGTACTGTTTGTTTTAGCTAGTGTTTGATTGCTGTCCTCAGGGCCGGTTTTACCGATGGGCAATGTGGGCGACCGCCCAGGGCGCAATCTATGTGGGGGCGCACGAGCGCGCCCTAAAAAAAAAACAAAAAAACGAGTGCACCCTCAAAAAAACCCCAGCGCGCCCTCAAAAAAAAAAGAAATAAAAGAAAAACTAAACTCAAAACAAAACTCGCCAGTTTTCTAGACTACCGCTCATTTCCATGTCAGGCTAGTGGAGTGGGCGCTGGGGCGCCCTCGTTGTCACGTCAACTTGCTGCTGAGAGTCATACAGGTTGTGTGTCCGAGAGGCAAGGGGAGGGGGGCGACTGATAAGCGAGCTGCACACTAGCCTACATGCGGAAATTTACTAAAATCTCCGCGATTCTGAAGTGGACATCGTACTACTTCAGAAAAACTATCGGAGCCACATTTGAAGCGGTAGAAAAAACGGTCGGTTGAGAGACGCAGATTGTATCTTTTTACGGAACATCCGCCCGATATAATGTCGTGATGAGATATCAACACCCAAATCAGGCCACACAACACAAACTGCCTCCAAATAAATTGTATTTCATAATTAACATAGACCCATATGCCTACACGACACGTAATTGATTGGTTTATGTGTAAAAAAAAAGAAAGAAATGTTAATAAATAAATGGATGGTTCGCCCAGGGCGCAAATGTAGCCAGGACCGCCTCTGGCTGTCCTCTAGGTTTGGTTGTATTGCTTTGGTTGCTGTCTTAACTATTAAGCAAGGAAAAATAGCTTCAAGTTCAATGTTGACACTGTTTAAGTCTAATTATCCCTTTTGTAAAAGAGGAAACATTTATTTAAACCTGTCAGTCTAGCTTATTATTATTGCTTACAGCAAAACACAGCCTTTGGATGAACTTTTCTGAATTCATTTTCTGTGTCAATTTTTTATGATTATTTTGTCTTTGCTTGCCAGAGTGTGCAATACAAGAAGACAAGGTGAAGGAAAAGATCATATTGCCTTTCCCATTTCTATATTCTTTATCTATTTTTATTTTAGAAAAATATCATTTGGCGGGCCATTAATCATCCTCTTAGATTAACCAATGTGTGTTTAAAGTATCCCAGAGACATAATACACTGTAATAATTACACACACACACACACACACACACGCACACACTCAAAAAGCCATGCAAGAAAGGGGCATTATAGTATTGTATTAATGAGTCCAGATTTCCACTGGGGAGATGGGAGTATTGGATTGAAATCAATACATTGGAGTCCCATTACTTTCAACAGAGGAGTGGGGACATTAAAACATTAAACCATTTGGTAACACTTTACTTGAAGGCGGGTGAATAAGACTGTCATGATGTCATAATCATGACATGACACCTGCCATGACACTTTATGAATGCTTATGACAGTCGTCATTAAGTGTCATTCGGTAAATTATGTCACTTTTAATTCCAAGTTGACATTGTTTGAGATGTCTTTGTTATGACAACTTGACATAGACCGAAACAACATAACCTGTCATAAACATGACATAGAATACCTTATTATCAAACTTTGAAAATCTATTTAGCTTTACGTCTTAACGTGACATTAAACTGTCATATATTGATAGCTTTGACATTGTAGTGTGGAATCTTGTCATTTTGTTGGTTCTTCCTAGTGATATATGACATTAAGGTGTCATTAAGTGTAATTACACCGTCATGTCAATTTATAACAGTGTTGTGAATGTTTTCCTTGACTTCAAGTAAAGTGGAACACTTTATTGTAATTTCACGGTCAAATCATTTAAATGCCTTAAAAGCAACAGAAAAGTCAAGACATTATTTTACTTCTTGAAGAAGAGATACTTTCAAATTGATTGTATTTGAACACAAAACAATTTGTGAGAAAAATACTCACACAAAACACACACATTACTGTTATAACTCCTCAGAGGGTTCACATACAGTATACATACAGTATGCTGCAGTACGCACATTCTTTGTTTTGGGTTTTCAAAGTTTAATAATTAGGTCTTCTATGTCATTTTTATGACAGGTTATGTTGTTTTGGTCTATGTCAAGTTGTCATAACAAAGACATCTCAAACAATGTCAACTTGGAATTAAAAGTGACATAATTTACCGAATTACACTTAATGACGACTGTCATAAGCATTCATAAAGTGTCATGACAGGTGTCATGTCATGATTATGACAGCATCATGACAGTCTTATTCACCCGCCTTCAAGTAAAGTGTTACCAAACATTTTTTAAAAAAAGGGACATAATAAATTGATTTTGCTGAGCAGCTGTTTACATACTGTACATTTGCAAAGTTGTTGGTGGATATACAGTTTGGAATTTAAAATAGCTTAATATTGTCACGCAAAGGCTGAATGTTCCACATCTAGTGTCCTGTTGAACACTGTTATGTACTCCACGGTCTTGTCTATGCTGCAAAACATTAACATTAAAGTAAGTTGCAGTAATAGAATCTCAACCTGCCATCCTACAGAAATATCAATCCCTCAGAAGTAAGGTTCATACCATTCATAATCCAGTAGTCCCTTCTTTATGACGATAATCTGTGCACCAATTTAGGAAACCACCCAGCTCCTCTGGTAGCCTGATGTACTCTTCAGGTCCTTCCGGCGCCTTAGTGCCCTTGGGTGTGGCAGCGTCCGGAGGAGGCGCAGGAGTGGGAGAAGGGTGGCTGGCGAAGGAGCACCTCCTCATGGCTCCTGACTCCCAGGTGAGCAGGTAGCTGTCTGGGTGCGTCTGCAGAGCCCAGGCTACCAGTGGCGCTCCATGTTGTGGCTGCCCCAGGCAGCTTCAGCTCCTCAGCCACCTCCTCCAGCTTTCACCTCCTCAGCCACCTCTTTAGGCCTTCACCTCCTCAGCCACCTCCTCACACCTTCACCTCCTCAGCCACCTCCTCAGGCCTTCACCTCCTCAGCCACCTCCTCACGCCTTCACCTCCTCAGCCACCTCCTCAGGCCTTCACCTCCTCAGCCACCTCCTCATGCCTTCACCTCCTCAGCCACCTCCTCAGGCCTTCACCTCCTCAGCCACCTCCTCACGCCTTCACCTCCTCAGCCACCTCCTCACACCTTCACCTCCTCAGCCACCTCCCAGGCCTGCTCCCCCAGAAATCAATGTGCTCGTCCATCCTGGGACCCACCTGGCAGATGCCAATCTCTGTGTTTCTAAAACCCTTGGAGAGACAGACTAGGATGGGTGTCTCTGTCTTTGGGTTTATTAAACCCTTGGAGAGACAGTCTAGGATAGGGGTATCTGTCGCTGGGTTTATAAACCCCTGGGGAGGGAGATAAGGATGGGGGTCTCTGTCTCTGGGTTTATAAAACCCTTGGAGAGACAGACTAGGATGGGGGTCTCTGTCTCTGGGTTTATAAAACCCTTGGAGAGACAGACTAGGATGGGGGTCTCTGTCTCTGGGTTTATAAAACCCTTGGAGAGACAGACTAGGATGGGGGTCTCTGTCTCTGGGTTTATAAAACCCTTGGAGAGACAGACTAGGATGGGGGTCTCTGTCTCTGGGTTTATTAAACCCTTGGAGAGACAGACTAGGATGGGGGTCTCTGTCTCTGGGTTTATAAAACCCTTGGAGAGACAGACTAGGATAGGGGTCTCTGTCTCTGGGTTTATAAAACCCTTGGAGAGACAGACTAGGATAGGGGTCTCTGTCTCTGTGTTTATAAAACCCTTGGAGAGACAGACTAGGATGGGTGTCTCTGTCTCTGGGTTTACAAAACCCTTGGAGAGAGAGACTAGGATGGGGGTCTTCTTGAGCATGGTTAGCTAAGCTCATTCTGCGTGATCAGCCTGGGCCTCTCTCTCTGTCATCTATGAATGAGGGTATCTGTTATAGTTTGTTGATGAGGTGATATTGTACAGCTATTTCCATTTAGATATCAAAGTAATTTTCCAGAAAATATGCTGTGTTTACTTTAAAACAGTTTTAAGCAAATTATGATAACACTTTATAATGGCTTTCATTTGTAATCTATTAGCAAACGTTATTAATTACTGATTAATTAAACAAGAAAGGAGAATCATCATATTACACATATTTTAATCTGATTAGAAAGGGTGCAATACATATAATCGCTACTAAATAATGTTTACAGTACATAAGCTCATGTTTGTAAATGTACAGCAAGACCTACATGAACAATTTGAACACTCATAATGACATTGACATTGACTATTTATAAATGATTTGTCAATGAGTAAGAGATGATGGTTAAATACTTTATTATGTATGCCTGCCATTTATTGATGCAGGATTCTGCTGATATTTTCAATGACTTTGTTACTATGTTGTGTTGTTAAACCATGTCATGAATATATACGTATACGGTCAATAGCCTACCCTTTTTGATAGCACCTTATGTAGCCGGGCAACAAATACTAGTCTATAAAGTATTAATAAGGGATCTGTTACCATCAGGTTGTCCTTACATAAAGAAAATACATAAATACATTGTTGTTTATGAAATGCACCAAGATCAATGACAGATCAGAAAATTCACCAAACTCAGACATAGCATGTCCGCCTCCGACACCAGGGTGTTTCCCATTTTTGCAGCGTATGACGTGTGAGAAAAGAAAAAGGGATGTCAGTAAGTCACATTTCCTCTGGGCCTTTGCTGTGATTTACAGCACAGGTGAAATATTTCCTTTGGCTGTCAGGTTGCAATCGTGCATTCGCAGTGATTGGGGGGGGGGGGGGACAGCCACAGAGACAGAATGCTCTCAGTGGGGCTGTAAACATCGGCCCCTGTGTTTCCGGCCACTAGTGTGGTCGCCATTTTGCTGCAAATCCTGAAGAAGGGAAAAAAAGGAGAGAAAAAAAAGGAAATAGAGACAAAGGAGTGGAGGAAAGACAGAGGGGTGAGCTAGATGATCTCCTCTAGGATCTTAATGAGCTGTGTTTATTTTACAAAGCTCCCCACAGCCTTTAATGGGGAGGTTTCTTATCAATTGTTTGGGGTTCTTGTCAGAAGTGTAGACTCTGCCCCTGGTCCTGGACTTACAATCTGACAACAAATACACACACCCGGTTCTTTCTAGTTGGAGATGGTCTGTGAATGCTGGAATGAAAGCATTCCAGCATTCACAGACCAACTACAGCAGCATATCCTGACCAAACAATATGCTGTCCTAGACGCCGATGTTACAGCATAATAAAAAAGCATTAAATGAGTATATTCTTTGTCTAACATGCATATTTCATTACTTTCTCTCACGATTCCTCGAAGCACAGACCAGCTAAGCCTATTTAAACGTAATTAGAGCGGCATTAGCACCGTGATAACATATATCACCACTTCCGGGCATATGTAGTCTACTGCAGATTAAGTATTTTTGGCATAAGCTATGATAAGTAGTATTTCCATGAGATATGTTTGTTCCACATTTCCACATCCTGCTTTATCCCTCGTCGCTTTTGTCCCCCACACTGATAGTGTCCTAAGCCGTTGCTCTCGGCTTGAAAAGGCTTCCTGTTCCCTTTCCGTTTCACTTTCTGTCTGCAACTGTTATTTCCAAAGCCCACGGTGTTCCTCTCTGCTCCAAATGTGTTTGTTTGTTCGTTAGTGTTTCAGCGGTGGCAATTAACGGTGTTTGGCAGCCTGTTTCGAGGCCACATCGCTTTTGATGCCTTTCCTAGCTTCTGTTCACCCTATAGAAACACGTGTGCACAGTCGCGCACGCACACGCACACACACACATGCATGCACACACACACACACACACACATGCCGTAAGCGACAGGTGTTAATCCCGTCACATTAAATATAACATTAAATATTAACGTTAACATTCCACTGCAGTGGTTTTCCAAGGCTTGGCTATCAGGGCTTAGCGTCTCCGGCTCCCGCGCTCTCTAGCGTCAGACGGTGGTATCCGTGTCTTTACAGATACGTCCTTTATTCACAATATCCTCATGTTCAGTTGGCTTGTTTAGCGTAAACGACTGCGGTGTGGAAGGTCTTCTTCCTCTTTTAGCGAGCGTGTGTGTAGAAATTGAAACCGTGGCGGCAGAGGGAGAGAGACAGAGACAGAGAGAGAGAGAGAGAGAGACAGAGAGACAGAGACACAGACACAGACACAGAGTGAGAGAGAGAGAGAGAGAGAGAGAGAGACACACACACACACACAGACACAGAGAGACAGAGACACAGACACAGAGTGAGAGAGAGAGAGAGACAGAGAGAGAGAGACAGAGAGAGAGAGAGAGAGAGAGAGAGTGAGAGAGACACACACACACACAGAGGCAGAGACAGAGACACAGACACAGAGAGAGAGGGAGAGAGAGACAGAGAGAGACAGAGAGAGAGACAGAGAGAGAGAGTGATCACCAGAGTGATCATTCAGTCTGTTTGGTGAGCTGACAGCAGTGCACAGGCTACCATAGTTTACGGGGGGGGGGGGGGGGGGGGGGGGGGGGGGTTAGGGCGGTGTTTGTGGGTGGGTGGTGTGGTAATTAAGCGACTCCTTGACAGATTTGCAACAGATACTAATCGCGGGTATAACTTGCCGACATGCCGTCTCATCATTTCCCCTTCCCGGTTAACACAGCCGTGGTGTGTGTGTGTGTGTGTGTGTGTGTGTGTGTGTGTGTGGTGCGGTTTGTGTGTGTAAATCCTGCGCCGTGAGAGAGTGAAGTGCAGCGTGAAGGTAGTGCTGCAGCAGCGGAACAGGAGACCGGGCCTCATCACGCCACCCTGATGTACAAGGCTGCGTCACATGCTGCCACATTAAGTGCACATGAATATCTCCGCTTTACTGCCGCCCTGAAACAAAATAAAAATGCCTTTTTACTTCAGCGATCAGCATTGAGATGCGTCTCGAGATTTATCTGCTGAAAACAAGTAGAGTCTGCAGTGCTGCTTTGACTGAATCACATTTTTCTTGTCGGAGTACTTGCAAAAAAAAGACCTTGGACACTTGCTATTGTTGGACGAAAAAGCCTCATAGTTACTGAATTACAAAATAAACAAATGCACAAATGAATGAATGAATGGCTGATTGCAACCTGGGAATTTTGATTGGCTCTCATTGCTGTTGGGTCATAAAAACAGCCGCAGAGTGCTCCAAAGTGCAGTGCGCTGCAGAGATGTTCAATAACACACACACACACACACACACACACACACACATAGACACATACACGCATACACACATACACACAGACACACATACAACCACAATCAGGAAGTAATCGGCTGATGCCCAGAGAGGCCGGGCCGGGCACTTACCTTTGACAAGCTCCATGTCTATGATGAATGGTGTGTGTTTGAGGGGATGTACGTGTGTGTGCGCGTGTGTGTGTGTTTGAGTATTTGTTTATCTTTGTGTGTGCGTGTGTGCGTGTGCGTGTGTGTGTGTGCGTGCGTGCATGCATGCAGCATAAGAGGGGCTCAAATAGCGGCCAGACCATAACCCTGGTAGCAAGGGACCGGGGGGGGTTAAGCCCCGCTGCCATAGCTATGGAGATGCTCCAGACAGGCTTGAATGTTAAGCCCCAGTGATCTTCACGCATGATCTAAAGACCTATAGGTATTTAGATCATGCCTCATGGTATTTCCATGAGGCATGCGATCACTTGGTTATGGTCTATGCGTCTATGGGTAGCTCTAGAGATTGAGGTGTAAAACGTGCTACTGGTGCATCTATTGAAAGGCTGGTGCATCTTTCTAGCACAGGTTTTTTTTTTAACATCTCATACAAGCGGTTGGTAGACCCAGCCTCGTTGGTAGAGACCATCCCGATCTCGCCAGTTCACATTCTGTTTCTCTCCGGAGATCGGTCTGGCCAGGCTTCGAGTTATGCACTTGCGGCCGGACCACGGTGGTTTGGACCGATCAGCGTCCTATGAGGAACTACCGGCAGCTGCGGGGCGTGGTTTAGGTGTGACGACAGCGAGAATGCGACTGTTCGTCGGAAAACAACGATGGCGGCTCCTAAAGAGGTTAGCGTAGCATGCTGCTATCGCATCAGTTATATTTGAACAATGAGTATTTCTTCACTGAAAGAAGAGCAAAGAACGGCATTGAATGCTTTTCTCGATGAAAAAATATGTTTTTCGCTCTCCTACTACATCGTGCGGTTCATTGATCTGATTGGTTGAAGTTAGCCCGCGATAGACGGTGATAGACAGATGGTTCATCCAATCACCTGCCAAGTGTGTTTTGAAAGTGCCTGCCCTTTTCCAAACAGTTTCCAAGGATGACTTCCCAGATGGTTCTGTGTAACAAACCATCTGGCGCGTCAGGTAAAAGTAGACCACCTAAAAGCTTTTCTAGAACAGGTGCCTAGAACAGTCTTTAAATACGCTACCAGCTCACTTTTAAATTGGCTCAAGCCATGTAATGCTGACAGGTATTTGACATGTGACTTTAAGACTGGGTGAGTGCCACGTTGTCAGTCAATATTAGTATTGATGACACCCGTAACCCAAAGCTGAGTACTGAAACGCGTTTTTCAAAAACAGATTTTTTAAATGTCTATTTTGCTGTTTTGGGTGGGCTGAATATACCTAAATTGCTTTTTTACATGGTCAAGCAGAATTAAGCAATTCTCTTCAATTTGCATGCATACAATATTAGATAACCTATCCCCCCAGACACACACACACACACACTCACACACACTCACTCTCTCTCTCTCTCTCTCGCTCTCTTGCTGTCACTCACTCACTCACGCACACACAAACTTTTTGGACTTGTGCATTGTGGGTAATACTGCCGTGTATACATTCAGCCATGCACTCCCACTACTGACAAGGCAGACTCCCCTGGCCCTGCTGTCACTCTGTGTATCTGCATTGGCAACCTATACATTCTCCCCAATCTGCCTCTTTGCCTCTGTTTAAATTCAGCGTCAGGGTGGGATGGCATTAAGCAGCCATAGAGGCACCATGAGACGCCGAGGAGTAGAAAGAGGAAGAGACTTTTATAGAGGACGTCTCATGCTAAACAGTAAAATACTCAAACTTAAATGAAACGTAGGATGTGAGGTGTCAAGCCTATACAGTTTTCATGAATACATTATTTCGTGGAGTATATATTGAATTTTCAGACCCAGTGTGTTGATGATGTGTCATGTGTCCGCTAACCTCTGGCAAAATTTGAATAAATATGTCGATATGAAAATGAAACCTCGAAAGGGATAATAAGAGGGATTATTTTAATTTCATTTTCATTCTCATTTTAGCAAAGTTTCACATTTTAATTCCATTGCAAAGACAAAGCGCAATCGTTGCTGGTCTCTGCTGAAATCAAAGTGCGGTGCGAGAGAAGCAGCCACTGACTCATGGAGATGACTTCTGTCTTTCTCAAGGAAGAGAAAGTCAGGGAATCCAACCTAAGGGTTGTAACTTGTGTGGGTGGATGTTTTCCTCCTGTCTCCTCTGCTCTGTTTAACCATGTAAGTGTATGTGTGTGTGTGGGTGAGTATGTCTTTGTGAGTGTGTGTGTGTGTGTGTGTGAGAGAGAATGTGTGTGTGAGTGTCTCTATGTGTGTGTATGTGTGTGTGTGAGAAAGACTGTGTTTATGAGTCTGTGTGTGTGTGTGTGTGTGTGTGTGTGTGTGTGTGTGTGTGTGTGTGTGTGTGTGTGAGAGAGAAAGACTGTATTTATGAATCTTGTGTGTGTGTGTCTCTGTGTGCTTTTGCGAGCATCTTTTGTACAGTGTACACACGCAGACAAAATGAAAATGTATGCGTGACATGCGTATACCGCTGGAGGAGACTACATGTATACAGAGTACAGAGTACATGTATATAAACATATACGGTCCCTGCCAGCAGTAAACAGTAAGCACATTTCACGTGTTTCCGTATGTTTGCAAGTGTGGGAATGCGTGAACTGCTGCACGGATCTTCCAATATAAATCATGGAAGTAAAAAGGGATGCATTGATGACAAATCAAGACACAGAAAATTGAAATAGAGAGAGTGAAAGGCAGAGCGAGAGAGAGGGGGGGGGGGTGGAGAGAGTGAGTGAGCGAGAGAGAGAGAGAGAGAGAGAGAACGGGAGAGAACAGGAGAGAGAAAGGGAGTTCAGTTAGATAAGAGCAAAGGGGTGGATGAACTAGGGGTAGTCTCAGGGGAGAAATAGATTGCGTGGGGGGGGGGGGGAGAAGGGATGGATGGAGAGACTATGTGTGTGCCAGACGAACGGCGCCGGGGTAGAGAAGAGTTATGCTGATAGAGTTTGGGTTGAATAGGAGCAGCGTAGGAGCGCGCAATGAAGAAATAAAGGAGAAAGCGGAGGGAAGCTAAAGGAAGAGTGGGAGACTCTATAGGGAGGGACGGGGGAGAACAGATGGGGGGAGAACAGAAACGTGTGTCGGTGGTTTTTGGCACAGTGGTGGGTGGCGCAGAGCAAGTGTGTGCGCGCACGTGTGTGTGTGTGTGTTCCATGCATTTGATGCATTGTTCCAGACCCGCCACTGGCAGGGGAGGGAGAGGGAGCGACAGAGAGAGAGAGTAGTTAAAGAGCTGTGGCTTATTCTCCGACACGATCCTCTCGTAAAAAAAAAAAAAGGAGAGCTCGCTGGTGGACAACTCGCACACAACATACAGAGGCAGCGATCTATAAACACAGTATAGATCTGTACCGCAGACAGTGTATATAGATCCACCCCAACCATTACCCACAGTTCCATAGTGGCGGGCCAGTTTAATGGAGAGAGAGAGAGAGACGGAGAGACGGAGAAAGAGAGCAGTAGGAGTGAAGAAAACTCCCACCTGTATGTTGCTCGGAGATTCACTAGGTCCGCATCTGTCTCTGCATCTCAGCACGCACCACACACACACACACACACACACACACACACACACACACACTCACACACTCACACGCACGCACGCACGCACACAGCCAGTTAAGTATGTGCTTAAGCGGTAAACACGTGTAAGGAGTCGTCTCTCTCGAGTCCAAACTGTAATGAATTGTCCACACACTTCACGTCGATACCGCCCGCTTGTCCCTCGCAGTAGTGCAGCCTCATCGACATTTAGACCGCTCTTCCATTTTGTTTTCCTCCCCAAAATTAAACGTCAAAATGAATTCTGTCTCTCTATTCATTCTCCGGTGTTGTATTGTGTGTGCGCGCGTGTGCGTGTGTGTGTGTGGGGCGGTATTGTTGACACATCAGATTAACCTTGGCTGGAAGGTAATCATTTATATCATTGAGTGAATATAAGCAAATGAAGGCGAGGCCAGGAGCGGGCTGCCATGCGGGCCCTGCGACTATGCATGTTTGATGATGCTGGTTTTGTCTCCTGACAGGTTTGATAAATAGTTAATGGGACAGGAAGCGGCACGAGAACGCCTGTGTATGCACACTATATATTTGTGTGTGTGTGCGTGCGTGTGTGTGTGTGTGTGTGTGTGTGTGAAAGAGAGAGAGAGAGAGAGATCAGGAAAAATCACATCAAACCTTTTATCTAAAAATTCTGAGCATGGAAATTACTTTATGCGAAACAAGTAAATTGTCGTTATATATTATTCATTTAAATTGTTCATAGATTATAATACATTTTTGACAAGCTGGTCTATACTCACTTTTCAGATAACCATTAATTACTTTCGAAGGTTATAAATACAGGTAACACGTTGATGAATATTAAGGATGGGATATTAAACGCAAAATGTTTGTATACAAAACAAAACCATTACAGTTGGTATTCTTATGCAGCATTAATCAACAAATACCTAAACATTTTTTGGAAGCTTACAAATTAATTTCTTTCTAATTTCATACATCATAAATTTGTGTGTGTGTGTGTCGGTGTGTGTCGGTGCTCCGAGGCAAACATGAACAAGTGAAAAAATCTAAAACGTGTTTTAATTTTCCCAGAGAAAAAACAATTAATAATCATTTCTAAATGGGTTTGCCAGATAAGTCGCCAACTGTTTGAAAAGCTTCTGTTTGTTCTTGGCTGTTGTTGCGGTAACCAGAGTCTTGTATCCCTCATTTGTACTCTGTGTGAGACAGCTATCTATCTAACTGGCAAAGACACTGCTTGAAGCTCAAAATGGAGGGAATGGAGATCTGGGATGAGCTGTGTGTGTGTGTGTGTGTGTGTGTGTGTGTGTGTGTGTGTGTGTGTGTGTGTGTGTGTGTGTGTCTGTGTCTGTCTGTCTGTCTGTCTGTCTGTCTGTCTGTCTGTCTGTCTGTCTGTCTGACCTGTAGTTATCTGCATAATTTTTGACCCTATCCAATCACCATATTGTGAGTGTGTGCATGCATGGACTGTGTGTGTGTGCATGTGTGTGTGTGTGTGTGTGTGTGTGTGTGTGTGTGTGACAGATGGTGCACACCGATATCCAGCTGTTATGAATCTGAACATCCTTGTTTAAAAGTTTGTGTTGTCACACTCATTCCTAATCAACTGCATATACACATTGAAGTATAGCAGTGATGGAAAGTAAGTAAGTACATTTACTCAAGGACTGTACTTAAGTACAAATTCTATTTTCTGCTACCTTATACTTCTACATCTCAGAGGCAAATATTGTACTTTTTACTCTGCTACATGTAACTGACAGCTTTAGTTAATAGTTACTTTGCAGGTTCAGATTAACAATACAAAATATAATCAATGCATGAGTAATATTTTTATAAGGTCCCCAGCAGTATGTTAAGCAGTATGTTAAGTAATATAGAATAAATATGTAAATAAATTCAAATGAATTCCACCTTTACCAGCTGCAACATTAAAGCGATACACACTAATGCATCAGTGAATATAACATTCAATATAATATAATATATATTATTCTGAAATGGCCGTGTGGCAGTTTACCCCTGCCACACGCCACCTTAGTGGCTTTTGCTGGGACCCTCCACACAGGTTGAGGTTGTGTTTGAAGAGGCATTTATTGGAGACGGCATATGCCAAGCAGTTGGTAACATGCTGCCATGACAGTGGCTCTCTCCCTGAGTGTGTGTGGTGACGGCTGGTTTATCCTGGGTGCCATGATGGCTCTGCACCACAGGTGTGCAGCCCCACCCAGCCCCAGAGTCCAACCAGTCTGGGGCCAGGTGAGGCTGTAAACCAGCTGTCAACAACACCCACTCCCCAGGACCATGCTGCGTAATGACTACTTTTACTTTTGGTACTTTAAGTATATTTTGATGCTAATACTATTGTACTTTTACTTAAGTAATATTTTCAATGCAGGACTTTAACTTGTAACTAAAGTATTTCTACAGTGTGGTATTTCTACTTTTACTTAAGATCTGAGTACTTCTTCCACCACTGAAGTATAGAGAGTGACACACATCCCAGTGACTCACAACACAGAGGGCTTTGTTCTGGGAATGGCTTTCAAAAAAATCATCTTTTATTCCCAAATAGAATTTCAAATAATTTCACATCTTCCCATACGTCCCTTTTGGTGACTCTCCACATGTCTTTATCTTTTGTTTTCAGCTGAAATGGAGATTTTGACTTCATACATAATCACATAGAATAACTTCCCCTAAATCATCCAGCCTCAATTATTAAATGATGGATAAAAGTTGTAGAAATCCAAATGTGTGTGTGTGTGTGTTTGTGTGCTGTTGAGGGAAAACAGAGAAAAGGAGAGGAATAGAGAGTAAGGGAGGGGGAGGGAGAGAGAGGGGGGCAGAGGCAGAGGCAGAGAGAGCAAAACAGATTTAATAGTAATACATTTACAATCGTTCTGAAAGACAAAAGTCCTTGACTTATGGCAAATCAGCTTTTTGAAAGCATGTAGTTCAAAGTGGAGATGAATTGCTAGGTGGTCATGGTCATGTTTTGACTATACGTTGTTAGCATCAGCAATATAATTTCAATCTAGAACATCGGGAGAAAAGAAATCTCCAAAGAAGAATAAAAAGTGATGAGAAACAGCAAGCGTGTGTGTGTGTGTGTGTGTGTGTGAGAGAGAGAGCGATAGATCATTTAGAAATGCCTGTAATAAAATTGTCCAAAGCCCTAAGGCTGTGGGAAAAAAAATGCATGATGTTACTGAAGACAAGTTAGTGCATGTGGAAAAAGGAGCCTAATTCATCGCTTTTAGGGATGGAGCGGTTCACCGATGCGCATCGGTCCCCGATTTGAATGTTTATGGTACCCCATCCGATCCATTTGTAACATTTGTATTGCTCAGAAAATCAATTCAAACGTTCCGAACCGCTGATTCGCTGACATTTTGTCGGAAATAATGAGTCTCATTCTAGTTTCTACCTTGCAAAATGCGTCTCGTCTACCTTCCAAAAAGCATCTCATTACTGCTCAGTAACTGACTGGTCAACTGCGACGCAGCAACAGATCTACAAATCACCTCCGAGCAACGAGCCCAACACCTCTGCGTTTTGTACTAGAAGTAATGACATGTCTGAAAACACAATTAAAAAAGGGAGCTCCGAAACATAACCGTTTTCAACACCGTGTCATGCAGTCGACCCCGTTAGGCATAGCTCACAACTTGACATGTCTTTTACCGTATTGAAACGGTGTTTCCTCAGGTAGGCCTACACATGGCGCTGCATCTGCACAGCAGCAGGTATGTTTTGGTTCTGTACGGCTGGTGTCACTGTTGTTCTCTGGACATTTATCATACTGTGCCATTACTGTAACACTGCTGTTTTACCAGGCAAGGACTGGTCAAAGTTCAAGTTAATTTACCTTTATTTGTATTTCTTTGTTGGCACATTAATCAGTGCATTAAATGAGACATGTTAAAATTAAATACAAACTCTGTTCACGGTAGCAACACCGGGCTACCTCCCTATTATTCCTCACCGTGAGAGAGGGCTGGCACTACCTTTGCTTGTTTGTATGGCTGTTCCCGGGGGATTGTAACATTTTGGTCGGGGGGATTATTGGTGAGGACTTTAAATATGCAGAATTACATTGTGAGCTCTTAACTTTTGTTATGGAAATTGAATGTCCATATGTATAATGTATAATGTTCTTTAGTTCAGTATTTAATGTTTTCTGTAATTTTCTTTTTTGGCTTCAATTTTAGTCACTAGGCTTACTTGTCAATTGCACCAGCACATTTTGAGTGTTATTTTTTGATTGCTGGATTTAACTTATTTAGTACATTTTCAGTTACCACAGTACTAAAACATGTATATATATATATATATATATATATATATATATATATATATATATATATATATATATATATGTTTTAGTACTGTGGTAACTGAAAATGTACTGATTTAATGAGCATTTATTATTCAAAGTACTATATACGTAAGGGATAATCCACCAGGTATGTATTGAAAAATAATGCACTTTGCGGAAGCAAACCCTATTTAGCCTTGGTTCTTAGCCTATTAGTCTATTATTTTTCGATACATGCACACCTCGGAGTGGATTATCCTGCTTATACCATGGCCACTTGCGAATCATTAAAACATAAGGGTGTTGGGGTAATTCTGTCTAAAAATACAACTTTTAGTTCACACTACTTTTTGTGTGCCTGTAACAAACGGCAAATGACCAGAGAAATATATGGATCTGACTAATGCCTGGGTCTGACTAATGCCTAATGTCAGTTAACATGAGATTCATATGGAATACAGGCATTACCTTATTACTCCAGTACATAGAGACAACCTTAGTAACGACATGGCAACGTTACCTTATTACTCCAGTAAATAGAGATGATCTTAGTAACGAGATGGCAACGTTAACTTATTACTCCAGTAAATAGAGACGACCTTAGTAACGACATGGCAACGTTACCTTATTACTCCAGTAAATAGAGACGACCTTAGTAACGACATGGTAACGTTACCTTATTACTCCAGTAAACAGAGATGATTTTAGTAACGACATGGCAACGTTACCTTATTACTCCAGTAAATAGAGACGATCTTAGTAACGACATGGCAACGTTACCTTATTACTCCAGTAAACAGAGACGATCTTAGTAACGACATGGCAACGTTACCTTATTACTCCAGTAAACAGAGACGATCTTAGTAACGACATGGCAACGTTACCTTATTACTCCAGTAAATAGAGACGATCTTAGTAACGACATGGCAACGTTACCTTATTACTCCAGTAAATAGAGATGATCTTAGTAACGACATGGCAACGTTACCTTATTACTCCAGTAAATAGAGACGATCTTAGTAACGACATGGCAACGGGGAAGCTTTCTAAACGTAGTCCCCCTGAGTCCGGTCCAAGTTAAAAGTTACTAACGTTTCGTTGAGCGCATTCATTTTTAGACCGGTGATTAGACGAGCACGTCATAGCCGTGCATGTTATGGAAAAATAATCCACACCTCTCCAGCCAATCAGAATCGAGTATTCACCTGGGCCACGGTATAAAGTGACATATACTGTATCAATCTTTGTTTGTTCACTCTGAGATGTGTTATTTTCACCTAGGGTGATTTAGGCTTCACTTTCTGACAGAAAGAGGCAAAACAGAGGCTTTAGTTCTGCTCTGCGGCAGGGTTTAAGGAGCGGTTTGTAGATTGCAAACACTTTCGAGATGGAATCACAACTGGAAACAAACATAATCTGAACACTGTAATTCTAGTCAAGAGGAGCTGTGTGTGATTGTCAGTACACGGACACACTGCACAGACTGGGGACTGGTTGGAAGTGGGTAGTGGGGGGATTATGGGTGGGATGTCCTCTGTTGGCTTTCAGATGGATTTGACAAACAGCGATAGAGCTGTTGGACACTCTTCTCAACACACTCAACTGCACACAGTGTTCTCACATGTATTCTCGATGAGTCTACAATGTTTTTTGTTCAACAAGCTTGCTTCCAATGCTCAGCACATAATCTGCCAAATATACGTCATAGGTCATCATAGGTTTGTGGATTTCATTTTATAACTTTCCGTGTCTTTTTGTATTTTCCTGTATCTCCTACTTCTTTAAATGTGTTACAATGGATTAACTTTTATGCCAACACAATCCTTTTCTTGCTATGCATGGGGACGTTCATAATCTGACCAAAATAAGCAGAGCTGCAAGAAAGGTGCAAAGGAATATGATGCTAAGACGCAATGGCAGAAATGATACCGGCTACACACAATTATGTGTTGTGTTTTGATACAAAGGGATTATTGTAAATCCAGAGCACAGCGACACATAATGATTACAGTCTTGAGGAGCGTGTGGCAGCAGAAGCTGGTGTGTTGCTGCGTGTCTGATTCCTGTTTCAGTTGTTCAGTCATTTAGGTGCAGGGTAGTAGTGTTGGGGTTAGGGCGTTCCACTCCCAGGTAAAAGGTTCTGGGTTCGAACCCCAATGTCAGCATCCTTGAGCAAAAAGCTACCAGATCATTAACAACACGTTTCTGAATTCACTGTCGGCCGCTTTGTGTCTACTCAATGACTAAATAGTGCCTATTTTCATAACCATGTCAGACCTGTAGGAGTGAAAAGTAGGTTGATTAGCTCAAGCGGAGGAACGTGTGTAGAATGCTGTTAGGTTGGATCGATGCATGTCTGTGTCAAGAATGACTGAAGAAGTGCAGTTTTGAAATTACATCAGTTCTGTCACTGATGGGCTCAACAGTTTTAGCCCCAAATGCTAAAAATAGATATGTTGATCGATTTTTGTTTAGTTTTTTGTGTTATGGAGGCATTTCCCTTCCACCGCTGAGATGGATGGGAATGTAACAGCACTCGCACCTGGACATGAAATATTAACAGGTGCTCTGACCCTTCTGTATATGAAGTGGGACTGCAGGCGAGAGGGAATATGAATGCCCCGTTTAACCCTGACACCCTGCAACACACCCATGACCCGCTGGCCCGGGAGCTCTGCCCACCGCTGGCTTATTCATACAACACACAGCCAAGTGACGCACACAGTCCCCATACCTCGGCAGAGAGACACAGCGGGTGTGTGAGAGAGAAACAGCGAGAGAGAGAGAGCGTGAGAGACAGACACAGTGGGTAAGAGATGGGGAGAGAGGAAGAAAAAGACAAGAGAGAGATAGAGATGGTAAGAGAGAAAGAGGCAGAGACAGAGGACAGGCACAGTGGGTGAGAGACACAGAGAGAGAGAGAGAGAGAGAGAGAGAGAGAGAGGGAGAGGGAGAGGGAGAGAGAGAGTCTAGTGTGATAAGCAATCACACAGGAAGAATGAAAGGAATACATGTGTCAAGGGTGAGAAGGTAAGCCTCCTCACAATAAATCGTGATGAAGACAAGACAGACGAGGAAGAATTGAACTAAAAATAACACATGGACCAGGGTTCACAAGGAGGTTGGTTTAATCATAACCATCATAATCAGTACAGTTTCCTTATATATATATATATATATATATATAAGGAAATATATAAATATATATCTATATAAGGGAATATATATATTTATTCATTCATCAGTTTTGTTTATATATACTGTATATATATATATATATATATATATATATATATATATATATATATATATATATATATATACAGTATATACTATATATATATATATATAAACAAAACTGATGAATGAATAAATGACAAAATAATGCATAGCACAGCTGACAGATGATCACTCGCTCACATACTTGAAACACATAAGATAAGGGAAGAAATGTCTTTGTTGGGTAATTTATCTAAACCGTTAAATGTATGCTAGTAACCTTCAACATAACCCACTAGATGATAACCCACTAGATGAGGTTGAAATATTCAAACCATCACCCAACAAATCTTGGCCAAAAAAACAAACAAGAAAATAAAAAAACAGACCCTAATGCAAATCATATATAATTCACATTGATTGCCGAGCCCCTTCTGGGTTATAGTAGCGTTTGAAGGAGTTTTCTCGCACACCACTCCCAAGACCTGAATCACGGAGCACAACTGGCTTCTCACAGCCCGCAATAAATGTGTCATCAACTGCATGGATGGTGTTGATTGCTTTAATGAGGGAAGCGCTGAGCGGTGGCGTCGCTCCTCCTCATCCGACACCGAGCCGCCGGCACTTGAGCGCAATGTGTCTCCGGGTTGACTTGAGGAAAACACAAATGAATCTTCCCAGAAAAATGATGTACAAATATATTAGTATCGATATGATTCTGGGCTTATTATTGGTTCATTGATTGATTAGTTGGTTAGTTGGGTCGATTAGTGATAATTGGTTGATTCATTGTTTTTTTTTCATTCATTCATTCATTCATTACACTGGTGTATGGGAAGAGTAAGTGAAATGAGAATGAAAGTGTGCACCTATCATTTTGAAATGTGCACACTTTCATTGTCATGTCACTTACTCATATTAAAATCAACGCTGAATGTATCACACAACGCAACACAGCGCAACACAACAAAAAGTAACATGGCGTAACTTCAAATGCATGCCCTAATGGAATGCTTACAAATCTGGCATTTAAAGAACAACCTTTTCAAGCCTTTCACTTGGTCACACACACACACACAGAAATAAACACGAATACATTTTCTTTGAAAACATGGAGATTTTACCGTAGCCTCGACATGAACGTGCCTTCACTGCCGTGTGAGAACAGGTAGTGGAAGGAGGACATTGAAGGACAGAACTGGGGGACAGACAAGTGACGTAGATGCAGCGGAGATAAAACAGAGACACAGCCGGGACAACGGGTGAACGAGAAGCAAGGACGAGGGGGAGGAAGGAATTGTAAAGTCAGAGATCAGTGGAGACTTATGTGTTTTCGCGGTAGCTTTTTGCTGTGATGTGATAGCAGATCTCTCTGTGCCCACGGGGATGAACTCAGATAACACAGAGGTCGACCGGCTGGTTTTGTTTACAACTTATCAGCAAGGCCACTCTCTCATACCGTCTGGACCTCACATTTTTTTATCTTCAAATATCCTTTTAACTGAATTTCTCCAGTAAACTAACTAATGGAGGAAATGCTTGCATCCATAAAGTTGGTGAGTGGGAAACAAAAGTGGTCAAACTTTTTAATTGGATTTAGATTGGGAAAAAAAAGTTTGGTTGATCTTCTTCCATAAAACAAACGAACACATGGAACTAAAATGTGTAGCAAGGGAGGTACGTGATTTCAAACATAAATGCTGTCCGGTCTGATAGAGGCTACACCGTTTCTATGACCTTTTCTATGGCCACATGCTCTAGCTCTCACATTTCAATCAATCAATCGATTCACTGGAACTGCTGTCACTTTTAGCGATAGCAACGTTATGGTACTTGTGTGCAGCTTTACTTCATGTGTTTGTGCAGCTTTACTCACTTCTATACTTAATAGAGAGAAACATGACGACAGAACCATACAAGACCATACAATACAAAACCGCACCTTAAATGTGCTGGTAGTCATTTAGTGAGTTCCTATGACAAATGTGTTGACTGTACTCCCAGCACATGCTGTTAGGCATAGTCAGTGACAGATGTACGGCCTTAACCAGCTCTCTGTGCTACATTATGGGCTCTGTGGGCACGTGTGTCTAGGCGAGAAAAAATAAAATTGACACATTAATCCATCTATGTCCACCTGACAAGTGACAGACGCTGGCAGGGATACTGGCCATGAACACAGAAATACAATAGAGCACCCCTCAAAACCACCAATACCACAAGATATTCACGTTCGAAGGCAGACGGATAGAAATACAGACGGATATATAGATACAGACGGATCGACAGACAGACGGTTACAAATACAGACGGAATCGAGAGACAGACGGGTAGAGACACAGACAGAAGGATTAGAGAAGGCAGACAGACAGACAGACAGACAGACAGACAGATGGATAGAGAGGAAGACAGTCACATGGATAGAGAGGCAGACAGTCACATGGATAGAGAGGCAGACAGGGAGATGTAAAGGCAGACTGACAGGCTGGCAGACAGACATGGCAGTAACAACAAACCAAGCCCGCCTGAGCAGTAGCAAATACACCCCTCCGCCCCCACCAACCCTCCCACTGCCAAACAGGAAGCAACTCTTTTTAGCTTGATGTGCGTTTGGCTTATTAGCTTAGCTTGCGCTCACCAAGGCTGTGTGTGTGTGTGTGTGTGTGTGTATGACCCCAGAGTCTAAGAACTAAGGCTTTTTGGAAGCTCCAGTAGCTCTCACTAATGAGGAAACACACAGCGACTCACGGCACACACCGTCACGCAAAGTGGAAGATACACAGCATGCCCCCCCCCCCCCCCGGCTCGGAAACAGGAGAGGAAGAAGGCAGTTGAGCTATTAAAAAACTAAACAAAAAAACAAAGATGAAAATGAAGGACATAATAAATTGGCCAGCAAAAAATAGCAGTCGGAGGAGTTTAAAAATAGCATTGGAGTAAGATAATATATATACAGTATATATATATATATATATACATACAGTGTTTCCCCTACTATGTATTCAGCAGCTGCTGGAAAATCAGCGCCACTGCAAAAATCTTCACATGATCGGTATTTAGCACAACTACAACGTCATCTTGAAATTGCCAAGCGTTAAAGGGGAAATGAACCCAAAAACAACACTATGCTCCAACACTATATTTCATCACATGAATAAAGTTGATTGTGCTGCCATCAAATGTACTAACTCCATATAAAAAAGAAAAGAATTTAACGGCTACAGTAACGGTGATTTGACGCGTCATCAAATCACCGGAAGAAAAATGCAGGACTACAAGTTATGAACGTTCTGAATGTGAATCTTCAGGAGAGCAGCCCTCTCGGACACACACACACACACAGGGGTTGAAATAAGGCTGTTTTACTCGCCAAATGCGAGTAATTTTTGTATTTGTCGAGTAATTCATGAAGACCACTCGCCACTCTGGCGAGTAATCTAAGAATTCGCCGCGATTGCCGCGGACCCGCCAGCAACGGACCCGCTAGCCGCGGACCCGACCGCGCAGCACCCACCGCCGTCTACAATCGCTGTTAACAGCATGTTACAGCTGCTCTATTCGGACACATTACTATGAAGCCCCGGTGACGGTGTGGGAGTGCGGATGATAATAAAACAGCGGGTAACAGCGATTGTAGACGGTGGTGGGTGCTGCGCGGTCGGGTCCGCGGCTAGCGGGTCCGTTGCTGGCGGGGTCCGCGGCAATCGCGGCGAATTCTTAGATTACTCGCCAGAGTGGCGAGTGGTCTTCATAAATTACTCGACAAATACAAAAATTACTCGCATTTGGCGAGTAAAACAGCCTTATATTTCAACCCCTGTGTGTGTGTGTGTCCGAGAGGGCTGCTCTCCTGAAGATTCACATTCAGAACGTTCATAACTTGTAGTCCTGCATTTTTCTTCCAGTGATTTGATGACGCGTCAAATCACCGTTACTGTAGCCGTTAAATTATTTTCTTTTTTATATGGAGTTAGTACATTTGATGGCAGCACAATCAACTTTATTCATGTGATGAAATATAGTGTTGGAGCATAGTGTTGTTTTTGGGTTCATTTCCCCTTTAAGACAACATTTTCAATATTTTTTGCCCCAATCAATTTCTACCAATAATGTAAATAAAAGCTTAAAATTAACACAAAAGAAAAACATGAGTAATCCTGTCTAAAATTATAAAATCAAGATTTCTGTTTCTGACCAGTTCAAGGTACGTGCTCCAATATTAAATCTGTTGATGGTATATCATATTTGTCTCAAAATGTCCATTTCTATCCACAAAACTTGCCAGAAGTTATGGTTTAAGGGGTTATTAAAAAAAAAAATCTTCCGGAGGTGAATGCCCCCAGACCACTGCGCGCCGCCGCGTGCGGCTTGCCTCCGTTACGTAACAGCACCACTGCTGGAAAAATTTCTAGGGGAAACACTGATATATATATATATATACTGTATATCTCATGCTAAGAGGGTAACAAAACTGCACAATAATATTAGCTGTCTTGATTTATTCATTCATTCTTATACTGTGGAAACCTTCACGGTAAGTGGAGTTAATGAGTGTCATGTGTAGGGCTTCATGTCTAGATGATGACTGTATTGTCCATGGGCTTCACAGGCCCTCATACATGAAGCCTGCAGACTCAGTCAGCTCAGTCTTATGAGATCAACAAAGACGTGTGAATGATGTTGGTGCAAATTATTCGCCAAACATCTTTTGCTTGTTTCTGTGCTGTCAACATTTGAATGATAAATACGTTTGGCAATAATTCTACACATTACTGAATTCAATATTTGTTCCGCTTTCGTCCATAAACAAATATATATGACACAATGGTTTAATGCAACAATAAACGCAGTGGTTGAAGATGGAATACATATTTAATCTTCAAGTTTATCAAAATTGATATGTACCACCACATAAAGCAATATATCACCCCAACACCACCCACTAACATACAGTATCTCATGTGCTGTTGGAACCGATGTTTCTGTATGTTCGTTGTCGAATACCTCACTCAGCACAGAAGTGAATCGATTACGATATTGTGATTGCATATGCCACACAACATCTTAGCTGAGTAACCATTCACCAGTTTGCGTTTTAATAAGGACACGTAGCATTAAAGCAGCATTCCTCCCAGATTAAATCTCTTGGTGACGATTCCTAAAACGATGAAACCTCCAGGTGTCTGAGCGTGACAGCCTCCTGACACCTTTCACATTTCTTGGTGTTGAAATAACGAGACGCCAGAGTGACAGCTAAGAACCTGCAGCACTACTCAGCATATCAAGTGCGTATCTTCATCTATGCTAAAGCTTGTCTCAAACTCTTCACTTTGGATTATTATTTCTTTTTTCATGTTTGCTGGTACTGCTGAAAATACTTCACAAACTCAAGGTAGGTAATACTGGAACATTTGAAGTGCAGCATTGATTATGCACATACGGAGTCGCGCTCGCAGGCTGAAATTAGTTTGTGAACACCGGGTCTGAAGATGTGTTAAGGATCACATCTGGTAAGCATCATCAACTCCTTTGACTCTGCTGTTGAAGGACTCTGAAATATTGCCTTAGTCATGTCCAATATCTGCGCTCTCAGTTCAGTGCTGAGCTCAGCTGACACCTTGTGATGTTCATGGTTCCGGGAAATGGAACTAGTCGACATGTTTTCCCCTTAACAAGACACTGACAAAACCTGAGCGAAAACACTGAGGGAATCACTCACTGCTCCTCCAGAGGCAACAGGGGGATGGCTCGGATGCATTTGATCCGTCACAGCAGAGAGAAACAGCAACATATCCACACTTGTCTTTAATGTACCTTAGTCAGCACAACACCAAGGATAATCTTACCTTGGAAATTTTGAAGCGGCCATTCAATTGGCTATGGGTAATAATAAGCCATCCCCGTCTCCAGGAAGACAACAGCTGCATAACTCACTGTTCAATTTTTGCTCAGCGTATAGTTTTGTTTCTTTTTTAAGTAGCATTTGCAGCAAAACCATTTCTTCACCCTTTCCTTGCCAATTTTGTGCTAGATTTTATATAATGCGTTGGTAAGCAGAAGTCAGAAGAGACAGTATTACACTAAACAACATCTTTATCTTAGCGATGTGACAGCATCTTATGCCAATATACTTCAGGGCATGAAAGGTATGCAATGTGTTAGTGTTGCTAAGCAACACTAGTTTTTTGTGTTTCATGATCCATTTAATTGCAGAGTCTACTTTACAAGTTCAACTGTTATAATAAACTCAAACCTGACAAATTATTTTTCAAAAGAGTCAGATCAGTTACACCTTAATGCCCAGAAATTGAAAAAAAATCAAAATTATGTTTATTTAACTTTGTACTTCTCCTGTTTTTTTTGTGCTGACCATCACTGACATACTTTCTTGTTTGTGGATTGCAAACTTTATCGTTACACACACTCACTCACACACACTTACACACACACACACACACACACACACACACACACACACACATGCCGTGACCTTAAAGAAAGTAACGCTGAGTAGGGTTGGGCTGTTTTCCGGTGTGGTGTGCAAGCTTTTTTATGCAAACCGGCTATACCGGCATTTGTCATTATTAGTGCAGTGCCCATTCAAAACTCACTATTTGGGACCAGGCTGTGTAGCTATTTGGGACCAGGCTATGTAGCTATTTGGGACCAGGCTGTGTAGCTATTTGGGACCAGGCTGTGTAGCTATTTGGGACCAGGATATTTAACTATGTGGGACCAGGTTATTTCCGGGAACGAAAGTGTTCATTCTGAAAGTGATGCTTGAAATGTTTCAGTTTAGCAAAACAAAATGGCAAACTAACAAGACTTTGCTACAATGTAACATCTCCGCTCTCTGCGTTTCCCGTCTGTCTTTCTTCGTCTGTTGTTGAATGTATTGTAGCGAGTGACGGAGAGCGAGCTGATATTTGCACTAGGCTGACGTCTTATTTTGTTTATTAGTTTGATGTTAAAACTTGGTTTGGGAGAAATAAAAACATTAATTAAATTAATTAAAGGTAATTGTTTTTGCTGCTACAGTCTTCTCACACTGTGGTTACATCATGTAACTCATTATGTTTCACTTGTCAGCACTCATTATCAAACCGGGTTGAAAAATGTTACAGTGGCCCAACCCTAGCGCTGAGAGCTCATCTGAGCGTACATTAGTTTGTTGCCATCCAAGACAAGAGGCTGGGACTGAAATCAGCTAAAACAACACAAGCAGCTACAGCCCATATACACCACTGGGCTCACAGGAGAATAACTGCCCATTTAGACAGGAAGCGCTGTGCGCCCGCTCTCCTCTACTCTGAACTCCATTAGTTTCTACTGCAGCCAGCTAAGCGTGGGCCCAGGGCTGACCACGCTGAGTCGGCACCATTGCGCTGCACGCCGTTCGACCCGGCTGACCTTTTGTGTAATGAAAACCCCCACGGGTCCAATTCACGGCCGGCGTATTTTAACAAAGTTAGTAACTTTTACACCGCGCTTCTGCTTATATACGATGATTATTTCTTGTGTCACACTTAGTTAAAAATTATGTTTGTCTACATGAAAATAGCTACGTGAACTACTGAACTTAATGGGTGAAAGTCCTGCTTATTTTGCTTAGAAATGTGCTCCTTAAAACCATATGCCTCCCCACAGAGGCTACAGGTGGAGCTGTGTGCTGAGCGTGTAGCTTGATGCAGTGCAGAGGTCAGAGGTCAAGCACATGCATTTTCTGGATGGGGCTTATGGACAAGGTGTTCACTGGCCCTCTTTACAGATAATGATGTTGTTATTCTTGTTGTAGCTTCTCCAACCCCACCCTTTTCACTTTCCTGTGGGAATTCAAAAACGTTTGTCTGAATTAAAAAATCTGACAAATGTGTGGAATTGGTTCTCTTACTTGCACTAACAAATTCCGGTAACACTTTACTTGAATGCGGGTACATAAGACTGACATGATGCTGTCATAATCATGACATGACACCTGTCATGACACTTTATGAATGCTTATGACAGTCGTCATTAAGTGTCATTTGGTAATTCGAGGCATTTTGTTGGTTCTTTTTACTGCTTTATTTACGTTTTTTACATTATCTTTTTGGTTGGAAATAGGTTGAGAGATAACTGGCACAGAGGACACCAGATTAGACATGCAAAAAACATTAATTTTCCCATTCTTTTCCCCACTGACGCCTCCCATAGTGCTCGGGGTGGAGCCGGGTGGAGCGCAGGTAACGTACCAGCACTGTCCATGGTGCTGAATCCTCGAATGACACTAAATGACGACTGTCATAAGCATTCATAAGGTGTCATGTCATGATTATGACAGCATCATGTCAGTCTTATGCACCCGCATTCAAGTAAAGTGTTAACCAAATTCCTTGTTTGTAAAAAAAATCTAACAGATATTTCTCTGGAAATG
This sequence comes from Merluccius polli, assembly GCA_030340625.1. Taxonomy (NCBI): domain Eukaryota; kingdom Metazoa; phylum Chordata; class Actinopteri; order Gadiformes; family Merlucciidae; genus Merluccius; species Merluccius polli. The sequence goes on from JAOPHQ010002902.1 coordinate 50,303, forward strand.
ATGAAAGACGAATACACAAACCCACATGAAGACTAGCATATCACTCAGTCAAAGCAGTTTAACCTTACTTTTTTTTTTTATTGGGCACTTTACAAGGAATAGTGAAAGAATAACATAGTCCTTGGGCTTGCTCTCTATCTCCAGCACAGCAGACTACAGCTGGCCTGGGGACCTGTCCTAGAGCTTCTTATTGCAAAAGCTCAAACATTTTAGATTAAATAAACCACCACTTCAAGTGTTTTGTGTGTGTGTGTGTGTGTGCGCGCATGTGATGCTGTGTGTTTGTGTATGGGTGTTTCTGTTGGGTGTGTGTGCATGCAAGTGTGTTGGTATGTGTGTGTGTGTATGAGAGAGAGAGAGAGAGAGAGAGAGAGAGAGAGAGAGAGAGAGAGAGAGAGAGAGAGAGAGAGAGAGAGAGGGAGAGAGAGAACGGGAGAGAGAAAGGGAGTTCAGTTAGATAAGAGAGAGAGGGAGGGAGATAGAGAGAGTATTTATTTGGAGCAAACACCGTACCAAACAGCTGGAACAGTCTTAAACAGGATGCAAAAATGTAGTAAACACATGCAATGAATCATCTTGATTTAATGAATGAATGGTTGGTCATTCAGTCGCCAATCAGTAAGGAAAAGAGGTTGATAGTACACACCCTACACATACAACACACAGCGCAGTTAAAACCCGGTTTAGGTTACTCAAACATTCCTATGCATCCATGTGTGTGATTCTGCACACGTGAGTGACGGTTTCATTTATAGAACATATTGTGTGTGTGTGTGTGTGTGGGGCGGGGGGGGAAGTAAAAGTGAAATTAAACTATGGAAAGAAGGTATCCTCTAAAGAATGATCTAAAATTAAAATAGCAAGACGACCCTCCAGACTAGCTTTTTTACCAATAAGAGCACCTTTTTTAACATCTTAATAAAACTTCTTTATTTTACCAGGAGAGCCCTTTGTGATTAAAATCGCTTTGACCAGTCAACACTCAAAGGTTTCGACAACAACGGTGCTCCCAACCTTATAAGCAGGACTAGAAAAAACCTTTGGTCGCACCAAATAATAATGAAAGTGTGTATATTGGATGCCAGTAATATTAACCTTTTATTGTGTAAAAAAAATAAATAAAATATAACAATAAAGAGAGCCATAATATAGAGAAAAAAAGAGAGCCATACAAGAGATTTTTATAATTGTTTGTTATATATTTGGTATATGTTGTTATATAATTATATATTATATGACTATGCTATCCCAAAATCAATCAATAATAGCTCCACAAATGCATAGACCAGATGTATAACCTTGGGCTTGAAGATAGTTAACACCTGTATATACAAGACACACATTTGTCTTGTACCATCACCGATGCAGATGACAGCATGATAAATCGCTAATTTTATTTTCGCCATAAGCGCAATTGTAAATGAGAGAGAATAACATTGCTGAAACAGTGAGCTAGTGGCATGTATGCTACTAACTTTGTTCTACAACTTCCACACTGCAACTCTACCATATTGGATGATAAATAAGTGAAGCACAACAATTCAGACAGAGCAGATCCAAATGCGTTCGTGGTCTGAAGCCCAAATGACACCTCACCGTCGAGCATGCAACCAAAACCCTTCCAAGTCCGGAGGGTTAGAAGACTGTCAAGCAGAGACAGAGAAGTGAAACAAGTGAAAGCGAGACCACCATGTTAGTTGGAGAATAAGCAGGAGATACAAATATTTGATACAGAGACGTGTAATTCCACCAGCAGTGGTTGGGAGAGAGTCTGGAAATGATCTTCACCATTTCCTAGTTGTATTTTATAAACTGAGTTTGCCTTGGCCTACTTTGGGAAAATGCAAACCAATACGAATCCTCATTAAGTTCAGTGTTCAAACACTTTCAGCTCCATCACATGAACCAGGACATGATTTTCTTAACTAATTATGACTACAAAACAATAAGCTATCATTATCATAATCATTATTCTTTAGCACACTAACAACTTAAAACCAAATGTACATATCTTTGAACACTAATACCAAAAGAAAAACCAGAAAACATACTGTTAATGTAGAATACGCATCTTAATCTAATACCACTTATTGTGTTTCCAATCTGCCTCGGGGCAAATCCTAACGAGACTAAACTGTGGACTCGGCGAGTTTGTTGGTCTCAGGCTACGGCTTCATGGTTGCCCCCGGAGACCGGTAAGGTTATGCAGAATATACGATCACTTCCAGATCTTTCTGCGCGGTTGGCACCTTTGGCTGTTTAAAACCATCCAACTGAGCCTGGTCATTTTGGATGCGTTTTATTCAATATAATGAGACAGCCGTGGCGAGAGTAATCACAAAGCCGCTCAAAGGTAATTAATAACAGCATGACTTATTGTCAGCGGGGGGCCTTTGAACTAAGGTCGCAGTTGAATGACACTCCTGTTGATCCGAGAAATATTGAACGTATTTAACCGGCTCGCTTTGTTTGACACCGCAGAACGCATATTACAATACCCCCTTTATTTTCCCTTTATTTTGACATATTATTCAGTATACTGTTGAGTTATTGGACAGATGCTTGTATCCAAAGCAATACACATACAGGTCATGCAGGAGCAGATGTTAGTGTTAGGGCATCTTGCTCAAGGATGCATGCAGGGTGGCTGAGGACCCAGAACCCTGAACTTTTCAGCCGGCAGCCATTACACTAACCTGACCCCTGGCCGCGTATCCTGCGGTGTTCAGAGCGTTACCTGACCCCCGTGTCTCAGATGTCTTTTGTTGTGAATGTAGTTGTCATATTATTGCATCCCTGTGATATGTGTTGTTATGTAATGTATTCATGTGTTTATACGCAGCCAGCCAAGGCCATCTTGAAAGCAACACATCTTGATGGAATGCTCTCATTAAAACAAAGAAAAAAGCAATGCATTGCATCCATACATGCATATTTTAAGAAGCGTGCGTTTGCGTTCATTTGGTACCGTTTGATCATTTCACAACATCACAGTGCCAATGATACTGTCCTCTTGAAGAAACACATGAAGACACACAATAAGGAAGTTTATACAGCAGCGGCTTAGTTTTATCTGGGTTATCATGCAAAGTGTATGAGATTCCCCAGGAGTCCATTTAGACGGTGTTATTAATTCTTAGTGCATGAGAAGTCAAACCACTTGAATGTTAACAGGCAGGCGTCCTCAGTGGATGGAGTAACTGATACTCTGGCACATATCCGCCTCATCAGCAGATTAACCCAAGATGCAAATCCTATGCAGCCCTAATAGCAACTCATGTAAACACACAGTCTCTCTCTCTCTCTCTCTCTCTCTCTCTCTCTCTCTCTCTCTCGCACGAACATGCGCACAAACACACACGTACACACACACACATACGCATGCACGTGCAGGCACACACATACATACGCATGCACGCACACGCATCATGCACAGTGCATGTGATAGTTTAGACTGGAGTTGATATAACTTTAGTTCATAGTTGCCATTATACCAGCAATTAGCCACCAGTAATACATAGTATCTAGATACTGTACACTATATATAATACCGTACGTACAGATTATTAATACATTTTCCATTTATTATTAATTAAAACCTTTAATTTGAAGTGACAAGCGTGCCGCATCAAGCAGCCCAGCAAGCATGTGAAGACCAATGAGGGCGGGTCCTGAGTGGATTATGTCCATGTTGAAGCACACCAGAGACTCTGCAGGGGGGGTGCATGTATGAAATCACCACCGCCACCAGAAACACAATCACGTCGTTTCCACATGAACGTGTGTTTATGTGCGACTGGTGTGGGGGTTTAGGTGGGGTTGGGTGCTGTCTGTCAGAGAGATAGGAGGGGACGTGGCTCTCAGCACCCGGTGAGATGACAGATGAGTTAGCGGCCGGTGTTGTCAATCAGTAATCACCTGTCTTCCCTTCCCTGTTGAAACACGGCAGTAGCTGGAGCCGAAAGGGAACAGCGCAGGGGTGTGACCAGAATGTCATGTGTGGGTGGGCATGAGGCTTATTTGGGGGGGCAACATTTTTTGAAAACATTTTGAACAAAATGGGGGGGAATTGTCGACGGGGGTGCGCAACACGTGGCTTTTAGCTCCCATCGGAGTTGGACATTTTTTTCTCCAGTTTTCATTACATTGACATAGGGTGGGCAGGGCTTGTCCCTGGGTGGGTACCGCCCACCCCAGCCCACCCGTGGCCACGCCCCTGGAACAGCGTCACAATGGTGACGGTGTTCAGCATTTTTTGCATATTTTGTAAATCGGACGTTGTTCGCGTTCATTTAATAAACAGTGCGTCTCGGGCTGCCGCATAATAACCCGACCTGTCTGATCGTCGACGCAAGTGGCTTGACTCCCTAAACCTAATTATGGGATGAGGTACCGGACGTGTTTTAACAAATGCTTCTAATTAGTCACTGTTATATTGCTGCACTAAATAAACAGTTAGGTAACTCACGTTAGTCAGCTGACTGTGTAGGTGTGTGGGTGTAGTTTTCCAAAGGTGTGAGTGTACATGGAGATGCCCATGGCAAGTGTGCATTCAGTCTGCTTCATGCGTGTGTGTGTGTGTGTGATGTGGTTTGCATATTAATGGATATGGGCGATTTGTTCATAATTTTCAAAGGAAAAAATTGAAAACACACAACATGGCTACTATGTGATGTCCTTAGGCTACTGCCCTTCACAGTAGGTGAGGGAGGCTAAGACGTCATAGAAAATAAGAATTAGGAGCAGTTATTGATTAGCAGTAAACTCTGCTGACAATCCCTCCAAAATTAGAATAATACGACTGACACCTCCTCTCGCAAAGTGAAATTGAATTCGATTTTCCTCTACTAATTAAAATCATTCAACATTATATATTGAAATCCTTCTACATTTTTTAAAAGGATCTTCTGACTTGACGCGTTACTTACACAACCTGTCCGTGAGCCTGGTGTGTGTTGTTCGTACAAATGAGGTAAAGGTGGAGTGTGAAGCGTGACTGGGTGTCCTGCTGACTGGAAGCCAGGTGGCAGCGCTGAAAGATGCGACCTCGGCCTGACCTTCCCCATCGAGACCCCGGGGAGGGGGAGGCTGGTGACGGGTACAACTCTGCTAACGACAGAAGGAGTGTTTCATCTCCACATCGCCCTCCCTCCTTTACCCTCCTTCCTCTCTTCCCGCTCCCCCCCCCCCTCTCTCTCTCTCCTCTTCCTTTTCTCATCCATTTCCCTCTCCTCCCCTCCCCTTCCCCTCCCTCCTCTCCTTCCTTTCCCTCATCTCCCTGCCTCGCCTCCCCTTGATTTCATCTCCCTATCCGACCCTCTTCTTTCTCTCCCTCCTCTCCTGTCTCCATCTCCCCTCCCTTCTTTCCTTCCTCTCCTCTCCCTCCTCGCCTCTCCCTCCTCTTCTCCCTTCATCTGTCATTCCTACTGATCTGTTCTCTCCTGAAATCTCCCGTCCCCTTCTCCCACTTCTCCCTGTGCCCCCGCTTCACCCTCTGCTCCCTCTGCTCCCTCTGTCATTCTTCCTGATGCCCTCCCCCCTTGCTCCCATGGCCTTGTGGCCTTAATGACATATCTCTGTAGAGAGACTCTGCCGATCTGCCCGGCTACTCCGGTGCCTAGCGCCACAGCGGCCAGCACTCATTCAAATTTAAGTTTGTGCGTCCATGTGTTCACGTGTGAAGGGATGTGCGATGCGTGTATGGATTAGTGACACACACTTATACGTATGTGCGCGCGCGCGTTTTTGTGTGTGTGTGTGTGTGCACTATACATATGTACGCGTTCAAGTACATAATGTTTGAGCACCGTTTGCCATCTGTGTGCACGTGCTGGCCTGCACAACTTGCCGGTTTTTTTTGTGTGCCGTCCCGTTTGCTTGACAGAGTTGAGTCATGAGCCAGTGGTTAGCATCCAACCTGGTAATTGGATGATGAATTGACCAGTTGTTCAGCGCTACGCAGCGTGATTGGTTTATTTAATACCAGCTGGTATTCAGGCTGCCAGCTTGTATGTGCGACTCCATTGTTTCCATGCATGGTGGCTCACTGGGCGAGAGGTTTTTTTTTTTTTTTGGTGCGGTTTTTTTTTGGTATCTTGGTAACCACCGCTACCCTCACATCCACCATTCACATCCACCCCAACGCCAACTTTATTCCACCCACGATTCTTCTCCTAAATGTAATCTATCAAGGTGAGTGAGGGTGGTGGACGAAGCTAAAAACTGTTTCAAACTAGAAACATGAACACAGTCATGGTCATGCTCTTGATTCGGCATCATTTTTTACTATGAATAAATAATATGTGCCGCGAGGCAAAAGGGACTCGGTCTCATGGCACACGGAGAAATCAAGTGCTTGTCAATAAAGCGTTCCTCCGTCTACGCCCCCCCCCCCCCCCCCCCAGTCTTCACACCCCCTCCTGGCTCCTGCGTGGGATCTCCTCCAGGTCTAGCTGTCTTCTTCTTTTCCTCGGGCTCAGAAACCGTTTCCTCTGAGAACACACTCCTCTTATCTATCCTGCAGTACAGCAACAACGCACAACAATAACGACAACAACAACAACAACAACACAAAAAAAGACAAGCTGTTGACAGCACCACGAGCGCTGCGTGTATTCCCCGCTCTTAACGTGCTAAAGGTGCTGTACAATAAAACAAAAAATAAAGAAAAACTCTCGTCTACTCCGAACAGCGGTTGGGAGGCTAAAAATAAACAGGGGGCCTGAGGGACCGGGGGGCCCATAGAGGTCCTTTTTCTTTACCAGCAGCTTGTTGCCTTTTGGGGAGTACATTAGTCATATCTATTTTGTCATATCTCCACATTAGTCATCTCTCTATGGTCCTTCGGTGCGGTTATATAACGGCCATTAGACTCCCCTCCTGCCCAGGTTTTTATCAAACACTTTTCCCTGTGCCAGTTCTGATTCTCTTTTTCTAAGAATGGAGAGCCACACCGCCCGGAAGGGTTGCTATTCTGTCCAATGAAATCACACGTTTTTTTCCCACGCTGCATCTTTGTCTCTTAAAAAAAAAGGACAAGGATCGCATAATTTAACGTCTTTCGGATTCTCTAGCGACAACCCCCCTGGCTGTAATGACCAAACGTGACAATGTTTTTATTTTTTGAAGCTGCTTACAGGTCAGGTCTGTCCAACGGCAGCTGTGCTTCTCACCCGCTTGTTGTCCAAGAGTAAACTAAAACAGAGAGCGTGTTCCCGTTGGTCAGCAGAATTCGTCACGCCGATTCATTGACCCGTGAGACTCTCATTTTGCTGAAACCTCTGCGTAACGCCGCAGCGAAGGCAAAGAGACCCTGTGTGTGTGCGCGCATTTCACCTCACCGCAAAGTCACTTAAAGCAGATGCTTTTCGTGAAAAGCATAATTAATCATGAATAATGAATCATAATAATCGAAAATCTTAACGCTTAAATACACAGCAAAAATAAGTCGGAATATGCCGCAAAGTTGAACAAACTCTGGCTTAAACAAAATACTTGTAAAATGTAGGGGAGTTATCCCACCGTGACTTCAGATTCGTCTCACACGGCGAAACATCATGAACTGAGCACATTTCCCCCGCTGTTTTAATGGAGGATTTGTTATGCAAAACGATTAATCAGAGGTGTGATGTTTTCCTTTTTGGAATGCTCTATTTTCTCGGCTCTAAAATGTCCCCGTGTGATGTAGTGGATTAGTAACCGCAGAAGAAGACTTCCCAATCAGCAGTTCTCAGATATTACATACTATTTCCAAACACAAAATTAAAAATTAAGTGTTAATGTAATAGATAATGTGAATGTAAGTGTGGCGGTCTAGCAGGACACAGGTAGATGTTGCTTTTGATGAATGCATTTATTGGAGATGGTATTTGCCAAGATGGTATTTGCAGAGTCAGATGTAACATGCTGCCATGACAGTGGCTCTCTCCCGAGTGTGTGTGGTGACGACTGGTTTATCCTGGGTGCCGTGATGATACTCTGAGTCTAACCAGTCAGACTCAGGCCAGGTGAGGCTGTAAACCAGCTATCAACCACACACATTCCACACACACTCCACAGTTTGAAGTAGCAACCGGGACTAAGCCGTCGGCCATGTTGGCTGGATAACCATACCCTTTTTCTGTCTCTGCCACAGTCCATCTGAGGAGTAAAATGAAGTAAAATGCATTGAACATGATGTCTTATCTTTGCAGGCACTGAATGTACTAAACTAAAAGGGATAATATTATTGAATAATATTTTTTACAGCTTAGTTGCTGTTAAAAAATTCTGAGCTTCAAAAAAAGTTAAAGTTTATCAAACTAGCCTCGGCTTGCTTACCTAAATATCTGTGGTAAGATTGACATCATTGATGTCTTTTTTTCTCCCATTGATCTCGCTGTTTTCACCACACCAAGGATACAGAGAAATGAAATTGAATTTCAAAGCGATAAGATACATTCTACAGTTTTACGCTGTTTCTACTCTGCCTCTTGCGTATCTCTGTATTTTCTCGTATTTCTCATCTTCTCGTCTAACCTCCGGGCCTCTACTTTACTCTTTCCTGCCTTTTACCTTCCTTCTGGGACGTTAAGCGTTCTTAACTCAGCCTCCTCCAGAGTGTTCTGTGGACCAAGGAGAACATGAGCACTAAAGCAAGCCATTGCATTATTTATCCATGGGTGCCCAGAGATTGCCCAAGTGACGTCCAAGAGTGCTTCAAAAAAGCTGGGTGTGGCTGTCAGGTAAATAGTATCAAACTCCCTGCAAGGTCATGAGAGCATCACTGTGGTTTAGCAGTGTTTTAAAAATCACTATTGGGCACACAGCTGAACATGGAATTTCCTGAGTCGGGTTTTTTTTTTTTTTTTCTTCAAAAAATCATGTCATGCATAACCCAAACTGCACTTTAATAAACAATTGCATTTATAAATCTAAAATAAAAATGTACTTCACATGTACAGATACTGTAAAAAGCTAAACTAAGACACCTCGATATTTCAGGGCAGTGTAGAGAAATGGCGTTGAAGTGGGGCCTGCGACAAGGCCGTGTGCCTACATGGATGCAGCTGACGGAAACCTTGCCCATTTTAAACATATTTTCTTGGACAGTTTTGGAAGGTACATCGCTTGCGGTCAATGAGCACAGTGGACACAGCTGGCAGAATAAAAAGAAGGATGCAAAATGAATGAACATATCTATCAAGCCTGACCGTCCCTGCAGTCCTGCCGTCCCTCGCTCCATAAATTCATTCCCACAAAAGCGTCTCTCCTCTGAGAGTCTGGAAGATGCCACCCATCTATAATTTATTTCCATTCGTCTGTCCAGTGAACCTTTATCCCCCAGGGACATGAGAGTACACACACACAGGCCCAAAACACAGGAAAACAAACACACACACACACACACACACACACACACACACAAACACACATATGTGCACACACACACATGCACGCGCACATACACACACACGCGCACACACACACACAGACTGACACACATTCACGTGCACACACTGAAATCACAGAAACACAATAAAAACAAGCAGGCAATCACTGCAGCACGCACATCCCAAATTGAATCTGTCTTTTATTTCGAGTCCCTTGGGTTCGTTTTAAGTGGGTAAAAGCAGCAGCGGCAGCAGTTCACAGAGATGTATTTAGTTAGTGAGGTCCCGTGGGGATAACAGCCACATCTCCATTACCTTCTGAACGACTTGACGAGATTAACCAGAGATGGAGACATTGCACCAACACGACGCAAAAGTTGAGGAAAATAGGAGAAGAATAATGTGCCGGGGAGAACGGAGGGAGGGCGAAGAGGGGGCACGGAAAAAATACTCCTTGAGATTGCATCTTCAGTGTTACATATTCTGATCGCTGCTTGAAGTAAATGACAATACTTTTGGAAAAAAACTTCCATACCTTAGAAGCATTAGATATCGTATTTGAAAGTCGAAAGACTTTATCTCACTATTATTGGATGTGCAGGTGTAGTAAAGGGTACCTGCATTTCTACACACACACCGCTTGATGTGTGTGTGCTACCTTCCCTGTGTGTGTACTGTTGTGCACAGGAATATTTATTCTGATTTCACATCAGCCTTGCCCTCAAATCTGCAAATGCGCAAATTAGAGCATGTGTGTGTGTGTGTGTTCGTGCACGCAGGTGTGTGTGTGCTGCCGCATGCCTGTGCGTTGCGCACGCCTGTGCCCTTGTGTGTGTGGTTGTGCATGCATGCGTGCATGTGTGGTTGTGCATGCTTGTGTGCCCAGTGCATGCTTGTGTGCCCATGTTTGTATGTGCACACGCGTGTGGTTTTATGTGATTGAACAAGTGTGGTTGTGCTTGTGTGTGTGTGTGTGTGTGTGTGTGTTGTGTGTGCATGTGTGCCAATAGGGCAGGACAGTGATGCAGTGTAGCATGTGAAACAACCTGGTGTGCAGCAGCTACCTGCCTGCTTGTGTTGTTTACCACATGACTGGGCAGAGAGAGAGAGAGAGAGAGAGAGAGAGAGAGAGAGAGAGAGAGAGAGAGAGAGAGAGAGAGAGAGAGAAATGGGTTATAGACAGGGATGGAAAGTGGGATAGGGAAGGAGGGCAGATTCAAGGAATGGAAAAGTAATGTAAGACAAAAAAGCGGGAGTAGTAGCGAACGAAAGAGCTGCTGTTATTACCTGCATGACTGGACACTGGAGACGAAAGATAGAGGGCGATGGCGGGGAGGAGATACCACCGGTAGCAAAATGGGGGGAAAAAGGTGAAAAGAAGAGAGGACAATGTGAAGTTGATATAGGGAGCAGAGCGAGAAGAAGAAAGAGCTATGTTGAATGAATGAGTAACTACACGAGTAGACAGGAAAGGAAACAGAGAGACGAGGGCTATGAGACGGAGGGGAGAGGTTATCATGCCTCTCGATGCATTACGAAACATTCGGATGCAGTCATAAGTAAGGAACTCGAGTACTGAAAACACAGTCGGCCTAGCAGCAGCAGCAGCAGCAGTCTATCAGCCAAAACCGATCCAGGGCTAAGGAAGGACGATGTGTACGCATCGTCGTGTCAGTTCTGCAGTGGCTCGGCTAATTAGTTGTTGTCCACCGGTTGTTCTGCATAGACGGTGGACAAATGCAATAGAAACAGAACAGGCTCGTAAAAGCGTGTGCAGCCGGATAGCGGTGGGCAGACCTTTTTGTACAGTCTGACGAGGAATTAGGGCGCGGGGATAAAAACACTGCTAGGAAGGCACCCAGCGGCACCAGAGCAGCAGGGATGGACGAGGAATGGCAAAGCGCAGCATTAGCAAAGCGCTTGATCAGCGCTGTGCTAATGGACTTCTAAGGAGTCAGGGCCCTCCAAGACTTCTAATTGACTATGTCATCTGCATGTCATTTACATACCGTCACCCGCGGCAACCGGAGGGTAGGTGCTGAGAGGGCGTGTGTTTGTTCCTGTCTGCTTTTGGGAGTGCAGTGTAAACACTGTGAGAGTGAACCATTAATCATGTGTTTAACCCCATCAAGAACTAAACACACACACACACACACACGCACACATCACAGACCGCCCACATGCACACACACACACGCGCACACACGCACGCACACACACACAAAGAAGAGAACGTGATTGGAGACCAGTGAGATGAGAATGAGGAAAGAGTTATCGACGCAGAGGGAAACAGACACAGAACAGAAGATCTGTTGCCAGTGATTATATTTTCATTTAATTCTCACCACCATCTGGGTACACGTGTTGAAACCCCCCCCGAAAAAAATAAAACATTAAATATAATTCTGCTAATTGCATTAAATTATGTAGGCTACACTGCGGTTGTTATGATCCAGGTTATCATGCAGAAGACTAGCTGCGGTTCTTAATGTGTTAATGTGCAAAATGAAAAATATTAAAGCACATGAGGCGATATATTAACGTAAAGTGAAAATGATTAAAAGCACAAGACAAACTTTACTATATGACCCATAATACTTAATAATACAAGTTTTATAGGTGATATTCACAAAGTGTAAGCTGTCACACTTTACCTTTAGTTATACCGTGGCTTTGACTTCATGTGTTTTTGTCTTCATTTTCGTTATTAGCTGAACACAAATGACACACTAATCTCCCTTGATAAGGTTTTAATAGATTCACTAAAGGCCCTTTTCTTACATAACATGAACAACCATCAATTATTAATAATACATAAACTTATCCTATCTGCAGGAGTAGATAAGAAATTACATTAGAAGCAATCTAAATACACTATTAAATATGTTCTAAGTTATTAATAAACAGCATGTATTTGGAAGCGAGAGATAAAAGGAGACAAACAGATAAAAGGGTAAATAAGGTGAGGCAGAATTACCGGAATGAGGGGAAGAACCTGCTATCGGCAGCCTAAAAAGAGAAACGAAATCCCAGCTCATCCCATTCCTGCACTAATCTGCCAACAAAGAAACGATGATGCAGGGAATAATGGGATTAGCAGCCAGAAAGCAATGCGAGCACGGGGACACACACCTAGTATACATACATACCGTGATTCGCTGGAAAGAAGAATGCCCAAAATGTTGGCGTCATAGACGATATCACGTCTACCAGCAATAATATCTGAGTCCAGTTTGCCGGAGCCAGAGTTAAACTCAGAAGATGACCCCTGTTTTCTAATGAGTGCTAAGGTTACAATTACAATTAATTAGTAGTTCTATAGTAGATGAAGATCTGTCAATGCATTTCAAAGGCCCCTATTTGACCACCATCTGTGACCTAGCCTTTACAAGCCAATTTAAAATGTCCCTTCCAGTGAAACAGACATTGGGAGGGTGCATCCTGATGTAGGATGGATAGATCAGCCTACCAGTTGTTACAGTCCACTGGCTGCCTTGAGCTAGTCAGAGCCCTTTTAATAGGATGAAAGTGCATGTGTGTGCTTTTATATGAAGTGGAGCTCATGTTTTTGTACATTTGTGTATATGCCTATAGCCAGCGAGGGGGTAATCAGATCATTTGCAGGCTTTCATGATTCAACATGGTTTTCACTGTGCGAGGAGGATTACGAGGCAGGGGAGCAAGGCGAGAGGAGCAAAAACACTGGATCAAGCGAGAGTGAAGTGAAAATAGAAAGAAAGCAAATGTCAGTCACAGCTTTAATTAAGAGTGAGAGAGGCAGACAGATGGTTTACACAAAAAGAAAATAACATTTAATTTATTTATTTACATATCCCTCCACCCCCTCCGTCACTTATTCATGCAGCAACACATGGGCCTGTGGTGTCTATCCCCAACATGGAAATCACCTTTCAAACACGTGACAAACAATGATAGGGAAAGAATAGAAACGCATATTGCAAAAATAAATAAGTATTCAAGGAAAAGTGCAAGACGAACAGTATTTAATAAACTCATTTTGGTGAGATGATGTGAACAAAGAGAAGGTAGACAATGCGGTGTCTCATTGTTTCCCCTAATGACTGCCTACCTGTTGTTTGGATGTGTCACTGCTGTCTTCAGCTGCCTCAGTGCCTCTCCGCTTCCTGGTCTCCTATCTGTCTAGAGGTCACTTCCCGTCAAACGGTGTGAAGAGAATTATGTCCTGTTTGCGTGTGTGTGTGTGTGTGTGCACACGTGTGTGTGTGTATGCGCACGCGTGTGTGTGTGTTTGAGAGCATGTGTGCATGCTCACATAAGTGTCAGCCAGCCATTTAAATGTAGCGAAAGAAACTGTGAGTGAAGCAAAGGGCAAGCAGGGAGGGTTGATTAAATGTCGACAGAACCACACCCACACACGCTGACAGACAGACAGACACACACACACACACGCACACACATGCATGCATACACGCAAACACTTTAATGCACGTTTGCAGATTTAAGAGCCAGGCTGATTAAATGTGGTATCAGAGACACTCCTGTGCACATCCACACACACACACACACACTGGCAGAGTGAGGCTGATTAAATGTGTTGGTATTAAACGCACACAGCTTTCTCACTTCAAAGTGGAGCAGAACCCAGCGGCACACAACACAGCATAGCTTGTTATAGCAACGCATGCTTATCCGCATAGACACACATTAACTCACGCACGCCCCCACATGCATATGTTGGAGACATATCATGCATACCTTGGCCCCTTGACACTAAATGTACCCGGGTGTGGACACGGGGGGGGGCATTAATCTATATGTCTGTGTATCTATATATCTAAACACACACACACACACACACACACACACACACACACACACACACACACACAAGCGCACACACACACACACACACACACACAAACACGCAAAGCCCATCTTAAAAGTTAATTAGCTTTTGACACAAAGGAGAGGTGAGTGGGGAGAAGAGACGGAGGGGAGGAGGGAGGGAGGGAGGGAGGAGGAGACAGAAGACGGCCGAGGTGAGGAGAGGAGACAGAAGGGGAGCGGAAGGGTATGGGAGAGAGGGCGGAGAGGAGAATAGAGGTGAGATGAGGAGAGCAGAGAGAGCGGGAGATAAGCGTTGAGGAGAGAAGCGAGGAGAAGAGACAGAAGGAGGAGGAGGAAGTAGTCTCACCACAGCCCTTCCCTGGCAGGCAGTAAGAGACAGTGGGCTGGTTAGTGACAGGTCAAATCCCAAAGCACTTGAGCCCTGCTGAGTGTGCTGCGGCAAAATTGAAATCACCTGGCGTCGTTACGTCAGTAAGCCCATAGGCCCCTGCGTTGCGCGCCGCAAGCCTCACCCCTCTCCGCGGCCCTCTTTATCCGCCCCGCCGTTTAGCGAGCAGTAAGGACACAGCACCGGGCAGTAGAGGGAACTGAATCGAATAGATTCGGATGTCCTGTGTGTCAGCCACGCGCGGCCAGGGTGGTTTATTGGGCCACGGTTATGAGCAGACACGTGGCGTTGGGGCAGGGTGCCTGTTTCCTTCTGCTGTTGGTCTGAAACCCCAGCTGCTCTTACCGGAGCTCAGTCTGTCCCCGATTACCGCTTAGTGCCCCCCACCTTTTGCGACGCGTGGAGATGTTCATCTCCTCGCATGATCATCGTCCTGACATTTCTATCGCGTTTCACTTTATAATTCAGTCTGAGGCTTTTTTTTCCCAGACTAGGCGGGGTTTGCTTCCGCCTAAACCAATCACAGAGCGGATAAAGATTCGGCAAGTGACGTCACTCTCTGTTCGCTGCTCTCTCACGTTTCTTTAAAAAAACACTTCGATAGCAGAATCCATCGATTTTTTAAAGATACTAACAGCAGAATCCAAACTTTTTGCTACGGGAGTCCCATGTTGTTTTCTGTATATGATATTTAGTGACAAAATATGTTATATTTTATAATATTAAATAAATATTACTAAATTTCCCTGGAGAAAATAATATAATAATGCTAATATAGAGGGAGCTGAACCTGTAACCTGAGTCTATTCCCCTCGGAGACTGACTCCATCCCTGGCTCTCAATTTGCCAATCAGACGGGCTGCTTTGGCGACGGAGCAAGTGACCAATCAGCAGCGCTGCGGGGGGTGTAACTGATGGACTAGTCTCATATAGCCAGACCTATATCCACACTTCGTTTTAGCGCTGTGCCAGCGCTGGAGAAAGGTCTGGCTCTACTCATCATTCTGGCGTAGGGGGAAAAAACGCTCCCGTCTTGTTTGTATTTCTTTAACCAATCACAATCGTCTTGGGTGGCGCTAAGCCCAGGATGCAGCAACGGTGCCCTCGCAGGTATAAGCCCGCCCAGAGCCTGCCATTGGGGGACTATTTCAGTCGCCCAATGGCAGGCTTGGGTGGCCTTATACCAACAACCTACATCCGTTAAGACTACACATGGACAGACAGGAACTAGAGATGCAAACTCTATCCTGTTAAAGTATGTATAACTTGTGTCACACCTCACAACAACAGTGTCAGTCAGTGAGTCACAGATACAAGTATGCTGTCGGTTACCTACACACACACACACACAACACATGCGTACACACACACACAAGTGTGTACACACACACAGCTAACCACACACACACAGCAGGTGGTATGAACAAACACTCACGGGTGACTAACAAGCCGCCTGTCAATCAAAACCCTATTTATATTGACTCACCATTTTGTTTAGTCGGGTCCAACTATAGGCCACATAAATCAGCCATCTAGCGCTGCATAGTTAAACATCTATCTGTTTCATTGCCTGGGTACAGGCGACTGTGAAGATTTACCACAACAATAAAAGCCACAACTCCTATTTCAATGGATTAAGTTTTGGAGTTTTCTTGTCGTGAGCGATTCTGAATTTCACCTGCAAGAGGCAAGTAGTCAAAAGTTGAGCATGAAGACTAGTAAAACCACTGGCTGGTCCTCAGTTAGTTTCAGTCCAAGACCATACCTCATAAAAAAATAAGGGGTGTAAACACTCTGAAATATATTTCACCCTTTCATTTTTAATCTGCAACTGCAGTTTTGAGTTGGGTTAGAATGTGTGTGTGTGTGTGTGTGTGTATGTGTGTGTGTGTGTGTGTGTTACTCCCTCCAATGGCCACCCAGTATCAGATATGCGCCTTAATGAGTTGAGAGAGCGAAGAGAGGATCATTTGCACCGTGTAAATCCTGCCTTTAAGACTCGTTCTAAAAGTGGTGGTCTGCCAGCTATAACAGTTCGCCCGCATCCCAAATTAAGAGGCTCCACTAATGTAAGCCTTTGTAACGGTTCTAAGTGAGTTGTGATATCATCTGCAACGATGTGGTGATAATAACGTGGAAACGCTTAAGTCCTCGTTGACTTGGCAAACCGCCAGCCAACTGCCCCGGCTGCATAGAGAAACGACGACGCACACACACACTCACGCTCTTGATCATTTTATTTGTGTTATTGTGGCATCTATGACTTCCATAATGACCAGAGTGAGATGATGATGATGATGATGATGATGATGATGATGATGATGATGATGATGATCCTCCGTGCTGTGTTGTTGTGTTGTTTCTTCTAGCGGGGGCCGGATGCCAGCGGGGAGGGCAGGAGAGAAGAGCACTGGGGGACTGACTTGTGAGTTATCTCCTATTCCCACCCTGACTGACAAGCAGATGACATGCAGATGAACCAAGAAATAAACCGGCTGCAACGAGGGAGACATTCTAGTGGATAACGAAAATATTAAAAAAAATAATAATTACGGAGGATTAAGATTGAATGTCAAGGGAGGGAGTGAAACAGATGGAGGAGTTTAAAATGTTAGATTATAACGAATGAGATTTAGGTGGACAAAACTTGCTTTCTATCTGCCATAGTCTTAGTCTAGTCCTACATAGACTATTTGGGAAAATACTATAGTAAATACTGGTAAATACTCAAGTGGTAGAGATGATCGTATGTCTTTTGTTTCCATCTTCAATAACATTTGCTAAAAAGTTATATCGCAAGACATGAAAAGACAGGAGGAGAGCAAAAGCTGAAGCATCATAAAATAACTTTTTAAAGTCATCAGATTTATTTAGAGGACAGCTTTATCAAAACGATCCTATCAGAGATAAGCGGTCCGTCTAGCCAATCAGGACAGTTGCCAGAGAGGCTTGATTGAATGATACCGCCTGTGGCTGAGAGTTATTGCAATCGTGTGTGTGGGTGTGTGTGTGCGTGTGCGTGTGCATGTGTGTGCGTGTGTGTGCGTGTGTGGGTGTGAGTGCATGCGTGTGTGCAATAGCAGAGTAACATCATTTTTATTCGCAATCAACGCTCATTCGGATCTCTCTATATCTTTAAATAAAGTTTTATATATATCTACTGTCGCCACATCGTGTTGATTGTACAGCTGTAGTGATTTTGTGCCTCGCCAATGTAAAACGTCTGGGTTGCATTATAGAAACCTTTCTATTTTGTGGTATTTTAAGTCTAATTCAGCATGCGCGACTTAGCTAGCCCTATCAGCACTATCTAACCTGTAGAATGAGAGTTTGAAAATGCTACTTAGACCACAACAGAAAGTACAACAGATGCTTTGCAGTAGATCCAGTTCTGTTCAACAACTGGGGTTTTCTCTATTGAAATGATCCATATTGGTTATGGCGAAGATGGACTATTTTCTTTGAAGCTTAAAGCCACAGCTGTAGCAAAACTGCAATGTGACAATTCTTACTTATGGCTTTCCCTTTGACAATTTCTTTGTGTGTACCAAACGCAAAACCAATTTCACGCTTTGAATGTTTCACAGGCAACAGGTAAAAAGGCTACACTAGTGAAATATTGATATGACCAGATGCCATTCATTATTTTGAAATCGATTGTTGGCAGAACCGTAGATCACACAGTCGATACCTATAGTGCTGTTTACAAAAACAGAAACAAGATAGTATAACCACAATGTCCTGCCTATAACATAAACGTATTTGAATTGAGCTTTCTATATACTTGTACTTTAGAGCAGTTTACAGGGGTGTTTTTGGTCATTACTTTCATCCTTCATGCTACAACGATCTAAAAGGAGAAACACAAAATGGCCCCCGGAAAAATACCTGAAATGGCTGATTGAAGAACCTTTGGTGTCAAGGATGATCATATCAAGTCTAGGATGATCATATGACTACATGTACCAGTTGGCCTTTATGCCATGGGCAGCAAATAAATAATGTCATGTGCCCACTTTTCCAGAGGTAAAATAAGTTGCTTTTTTGTGCTTAATGCAATTTTTTGGTAAGAAATTTTACTCGATAGTTGCCAGAGTAACAGTACAACTATAGCCTTTACTGCAGTGCTTTCCGCAACCCAGAACAATAATATTAAATCTAATAAATGTCATGTCATTCCTGATAAGCCTTACTTATTCCAGGACTGATAGATAGCTTTTTGTTTAGAAAGTAATCAAATATCCATCAAATCAAAGTAATCAACTTTTTTTTTTTTCCTTCATAAGCTGCCAATATAAAAACATATTTACTGTAAAATACAAGACTGCATTTACATTTACATTTAGGGCATTTAGCAGATGCTTTTGTCCAAAGCGACTTACAGTAAGTACATTTGTCAGAAGAAAGTGCAACAATATATCCCTGTCGGTACAGTAAGGATGTCACTAGAACACGTTTCAAGGAAGCCCAATCATTGCTAGTATACAACAGAGATAGCTAGGCTATGCTAAGTGCTAAGATACTAATGTAAGTGCCAGTGAATACACACATACAAGAAGTGCTTATGTTTTTTTTTAATTTAATTTTTTTATTGGGATGGGGGGTGGGGGGGGTTAGTAGAGGAAGGAGGCTAAGCAGAGTCCAGGTGAACTCTGAACAAGTGAGTCTAGAGTCACTTGCAGAAGCTGGTAGCAACTCTGCAGTCCTGACATCGGCAGGAAGCTCATTCCACCATTGGGGCACCAAAACAGAGAGTTTGGACATAGCTGTGCGATCTTTGCTAGCTCTTAGCGATGGTGGTACCAGCCGGCCAGCTGAGGTAGTTGAGTGGAGTGCTGTAGTTGGGGCGTGGGGTCCAACTAACGCTTGGAGGTAAGCCGGGGCGGTTCCGTTGACAGCCTTGTAGGTCAGTACCATTGTCTTGAATCTGATGTGAGCTTCTACAGGGAGCCAGTGGAGGTCGCGGAAGAGAGGGGTTTGGTAGGTCGAACACAAGTCGTGCTGCAGCGTACTGGATACACTGCAAAGGTTTGAGGCCAGGAGCGACTTGTAGTAGTTAAGTTGGGAGATGACGAGTGTTTGGACCAAGAGCTGTGCTGCTTACCTCGTGAGGAAGGGCCGGATCCTGCGGATGTTTTAGAGAGCAAATCTGCAGGATCGGGCCACCGCAGTGATGTTGGCTGTGCAACACAGCTGATTGTCCAGTACCACGCTGAGGTTCCTAGCGGTTGGTGAAGTACATACCGCAATGTCCTCGACAGTGACCAGTAGGTCCATGTGAGGGCAGTCCTTCCCCGGCACGAAGAGGAGCTCAGTCTTGTCATGGTTAAGCTTCAGGTGGTGTGCAGACGTCCAGGTGCTGATGTCTGCCAGACATGCTGAGATGTGAGTTGCAATCAGGTCAGTCAGAGGATGGGAAAGAGAGGAATAGTTGAGTGTCGTCCGCGTAGCAGTGATAGGAGAAACCATGTGATGTGATTACAGAGCCTAAAGATCTAGTATATAGGGACAACAGAAGCGGTCCTAGTACTGAGCCTTGAGGGATGCCGGTGTCACAGGAGCAGGGTTTGGACAAGGAGCCATTACATGTGACCTGGTAAGTGCAATTCATTAGGTAAGATGTGAACCAGGATAGCGCAGAGTCAGCGATGCCGAGTTCAGCGAGAGTGGCGCGGAGGATCTGGTGGTTCACAGTGTCAAACGCCACAAACAGGTCAAGGAGAATGAGAACCGATGAGAGGGACGAGGCTCTGGCGGGACTCAGTGGAGTGTGCAGGCTTGAAACCTGACTGATGAGGATCAAGCAGGTTGTTTTTTGAGAGATAGGAGGACAGTTGGTTAGAGATGGCACGAGATGGCAGAGTTTTAGAAAGGAATGAAAGAAGAGATACCAGTCTGTAGTCCCGGATGTCAGCGATGACATGGGTAGGTTTCTTAAGGAGCGGCTTAACTCTAGCAGTCTTGAAGGATGCTGGAATAAGGCCTGAAATGAGGGAGGAATTGATGAGGGTGGTGAGGAATGGCAGGATGTCACTTGAGATGGCTTGGAAAAGAGAGGAGGGGGCAGGTTGTGGCGTGGTTAGACATAACCAGTCTGTGGACATCTTCAGAGGAGAGAGGGGTAAAGCGGGTGAGGCCAACAGAGGTGGGAGTAGTGGGAAGGAGGATAGCGGTAGGGGTAAAAGAGTAGCTGATGGCCTTCACCTTCTGAGTAAAGTATGTTACAAAGTCATCAGCTGTGAGGGAGGAAGGGAGGGGAGGGGAGTGAGGGATGAGGAGAGAAGAGAACATGTTCGGAGAACAGTTTCCTGGGGTTGGAGGCAGAGGAGTTGATCTTGATTCGGTAGAAGGTATATTTGGCTGCTGACACAGTAGAGGTGAGTGAGAGGAGGTGAAGGTAGCGAGAGAGATCATCAGCACAGTCTGATCTCTTCCATTTTCTCTCAGCTGCTCGTAGCTCTGTTCTACAAGCCCGCAGAGATTCGGACAGCCAAGGGGGAGGAGGAAAACATCACGCTGGTCTGGAGGTAAGGGGACAAAGGGAGTCCAAGGAGAGGGGAGGGAGGATAGCAGAGTGGAGGAGGCTTCCTCAGTGGACAGAAGAGAGAATTGTTTTGGAGATGGTAGTGATGAGAGAACAGTTGAGGCGAGAGTAGAGGGAGAGAGAGATTTCAGGTTACGGCGGGAGGTGACAATATGAGGAGTAGGAAGGAGGGAGGTGGAGGACTTCAAAGGGAGAGAGAAAGCAACAAAATGATGGTCAGAGCGTGGTAATGGGTGACTTTAAAAGCCATTCCTTGTTAGCAATTTGATGTGTTGAAAATGTGCTGGAAAGGGTACACACAATTGTGGATAATCACATTTGCATGGCATTCTGCGTGTTAGTGTTTATGGTTGTGACAAGTAGTTTCAGTTAAATCTTTTTATACCCCCATCAGGACTATTTTATTGCTGCAGTTAAAACTGGTTTATGTTCTGCATGTAAGTGTTTTCCTCTGCAGTATGACACGCCGATAAATCATGGTCTCATTCAATGGCATCCAATACAGACAATACAATACTGACATCCCTTAAGGGTACGGAACAAACTTTCAACATATTACAAATGAATAGGATCCTTTTACAGGTCTTTGACCTTGTTTTCAGAGGTCCTCCGTCCTACTGCTTGTTCACTATACTCCAGTAGTTGCTATAGAATGACTGTTGGAACGTATCTATGGTTTCACACAGTCTTCAGCAGATCACCACATGAATGACGTCAAATTACACAATTTCATCATGTAGAGTAACTGTAACTAGCAGTGTTTCACCAGAGATGGTGCTGTTTCTGAGGGTTACAGTGTGTGTTTCACAGATGATTGAAGAAAGTCAATAAATACATATAAAATAAATCAAAATCGGCATGTCGCAACATTGGATAATGTTAAAATGCAGTAACCTCAAACAATAGTACGGATAAGGCAGGTATACATGGCTTCACAGTAACAGTCACAGTTCGTAAGATGAAGTGGGACTCGGACATAAAGCCACAGTTCAGTCAACTAGCTATTGTGGCCTTGCTGTTGAGCACATGGCAGACAGCTGTTACAGATGGGAATTGGGATGAATT
>JAOPHQ010002902.1:77500-118389 GCA_030340625.1 Merluccius polli
TACGTCGAACTCATATAATGTAATTGATCATGTAGAAATCGTAATCCTAAATAATGATCCCATGATGTCTAGATCGTTGCGTTGAGCAGCTCTTTGCTAGAAAGTGAAATAATTTAGACCGTGGCCTTGTTTCCTACCATAACGATGACTGGACTATCTTTTAATTTCTTTCCAAATCAATGTTCTCAATATTAACATTAAAACTTGTGGTTCATCACCACTATTGTGAGTGCAGAAAAACCTTGGACAAATGTTTGTTGACTTTCAGTGTCAGCTTTATAGAAAACAAAGACAGAGTTCAATTAAAATGTAATTTGGTTTTACAATTGATTAGTGACAATTGAAAAACAAACTGTTTAAGAGCTGCCCCACTGCAAACTCAAAATGAAAAGAGATCAAGACAAAAAAAATGATGTTCTCCCTCCCAGTCTTAACTTGTTGACATTGTTCTCATGCGGTTAATTGATTTGTTTAAAGCCTGTATTTGACAATCCTAATCCTACAGATGTGAATGGTAATCACTAATGATGCTATGGTTTTAATTATCAACAATGCTGCAGCGCTTTTGATGTGGTTATGTGTGTGTGTGTGTGTGTGTGTGTGTGTGTGTGTGTGTGTGTGTGTGTGTGTTGTGTCCCTCGGGCTTCTTGTGTAATTGGTTGTGTAGTTGCTGTAGTTGTGTTGTTTTCCGATAATAGCCAGATGCTGTAGTACTGCCTACACGGCACAGTGCAGATTAATCATATTTGTGGTGTCACTTTGGATGTAGCTCTCATCTACTGTAAAATGTACTGGCTGATCCTCAGAACATTTTGAATAGTAATCAATCTTGAAACTAATTCCCCAACCTAATTAAAATGTTTAATTTTTTTTTGTATTAAATCAAAAACTACCCACAAGAGTTTTAAACTTTTTGAACAACCTTGTAAAAATATTCAAAGGTCCATGAACTTAAACAAAACTAGATGGATAGATAAAGACAGGACCTGTGTGTGTGTGTGTGTGTGTGTGTGTGTGTGCATATATTACCAAGTGGCCCTACCAAGCAGTAAACATGCATTTACCTGCAGATCTGCTGCTCTCATTCCAGCTCTCTCCAGCTGCAGCATCATAGTCTGCTATACAGACAGACTCCCCGGTGTTCTGCCCTGGCTGCTACTACTGAATGCATGCATGCCAAAGCAGTTTCTCTGAAAAGATGTGACAAATGTTTAATTTTTAATTTAATTTAAATCAATTCATCTCCTTCTTGGAAATGTTTGCTCTCACAGTGATCAGTAGGGATTTGGCCTTATTACCCAGTGAGGGAAACATCTTGGCTCTTTCACTTCATGTTTGAAAAAAAATACATACATTGTGTATATATATATATATATATATATATATATATATATATATATATTTGTGTGCTGTTGATGGCTGGTTTACAGCCTCACCTGGCCTGAGTCACACTGATTGGACTCTGGCTGGGTGGGGCTGCACACCTGTGGTGCAGAGCAATCATGGCACCCAGGATAAACCAGCCATCAACACACACACACTCGAGGAGGAGCCACAGTCATGGCAGTTGTACCATCAGCTCCGTGAATACCACCAGCCTGAAACTCCCAATAAACATCTTGAACAACATCTACCCGTGTCCTGTGTCGGAGGGCCCCAAAGGAAAGCCACTTAGGTGGCGTGTGGTGAGGACCAACCCTGCCACATATATATATATATATATATATATATATATATATATATATATATATATATATATATATATATATTAGTGGTGGGCCGTTATCGGCGATAACGTGACTCTTATCGCGCGATAAAAAAATGATCGCCGTTAATCTATTCTCAAAGTTGGTCGTAGGTCTGGGCGGTGGCGCCTTAATGCACGGGCTTACCTGGGCTTCAGCCCGGGGCCTCGGCCAATCAGGGGCCTCTTAAAAAATATATATTTAAAAAAAGATGATAAACGTCCGTATTCGCGGTGTCATTACTGCCCCCCCCCCCCCCCCCCCCCCCAGTGTTTTTAAAGTAAAAAAACAATTATGACATACAATATTTATATATGCCATCTATCCTCTCTCATTAAGGATGTCGTTTATTGGGTCTTAGGACTATAATAGATATATTACAGACAAAATACTGCTCATACTAGCCAATTCAATAAAAAGACCATGGATATAATTCTCTGAGAAATGGTTTGTTGTTATTGATTCTACTATGTAAGGGATAATGTACAGCGAGCCAGCGAGTCATGATTGTGAAATAAACCCCAAATTACTTTCAGGGTGATTCAAGACCCCTCTTCTCCCCTCTTCTCTGTTATTCATAGCAGCGGCCCGCTATTCAGAAATAACAGACCGTAGAATGCTGTAATTGACCAATCAGAATGGAGTATTCCACAAAGCTGTGTAATAAGGGCTGTCAAAGCATGTGCTTGTGAAAAAGGATTGCGAGCTAAACCCGCATCCACGGAAGTGTCTACACTGCCTACTCATTTGTATCATCCATGTCGGGGTTTCATGTGCATTTCAGTGTTCTGTGAAAGTCAGTTTGAGTTTATCCCATGTCTTCTTATGATATTTGTTCCACTAATCGAGCCCTTCTCTCTCCTATTCTTTAATTAACTCGTATTTAATTTATTATACGATATATTATCTTCGATATATTACTTTTGTTTAATTCTCAGCATGTATTTGATTATGCCACCTTGCGGTTCTATCATTTTGTTCTTGATAACATTTCAAAGAGTAGTCCACAGGTACAAATGGAGGTGCATAAGTATACCGTGTTATCACTAAAGTGGTGGTGTGATGAAACTGAAAGCAAAAGTGAAAGTGAAGGGAGGGGGGCACTAAATATCAGGGAGCTAAAGAGAGTACAGGAGATCTGGGGAGTGGATAAGGGGTTTGTGGACGTGACAGGGTGTTAAAGTCACACAGGGGAAATAAGAGTGTGGGGATGAGATGATAAGAGGAAAGAGGAGATGGAAGGAAGAAAAAAAGGCGACACGACAGAAGGCAGCGACAAGGAGAGAGGCGGAAAGTACACCATCGCTATGTGTAGCCCAGGTTTTACAAGTTGGCAAGACACAAGGAGCACGTAGGAGCACAGGGTTTGTGCACGTCGACGAGACCGCTCGTGTTTAAAGTTGAGTTTATAGATGGTTAGCGATCAAAAGAAACAGGCATCCATTGGCAGGACTGTGGAGTGAAGCATTAACTTTCTAATGGGGCTTGAAGGTTTTGGTGAGACGGAATAATGAATGTAGAGTCAGCCTGTTTCATTGGTAAGGCTTTTATAACTGCCGGGCTACACATAAAATCCACTTGAGAGTTATTAATAATAGATAGACAGGAACTGCAGGGAGCTAAAGAAAAATATCAAAGGATTTAGGTTTTTGCTATGATATGATATGTTTCCCTTGAAGACGCGCGCAAATCTGCGTTCTTCTGCCTCTTCGTAATGTGACAATTTTCCCCGGTAAAACATGGTATTAGAGGACGCAGCACAGACCTGAGCACTGCAGCGACACAACACAACAGTGCTGCTAAATCAATATTATCGGTGGTGGGAATCAAAGCCTTGCCTGCACTCAGACTTGGTAAACTTGGATCACGAAAACCAGGAGGAAATTTGTCTAAAGGATAAGTGGGTTTGTGTATACTTAACCATCTGTTGGATACTATCATGGCATTGTCTGATTGAAATAGAATTACTCAAATAGCCTCTTCAATTAAAAAGCTTCTGAACTTCAAAACAGTTGCAGTACCTTGAGAAAACCATTTATTTCTTACGGTCCATTTATTACCATGTATTAAATGAGAAAACCAGAAGAAGGTATATACATATTAAAGAAGAAGGTATATATATATATATATATATATATATATATATATATATATATATATATATATATATATATATATATACCTTCATCTGGGTTATTTAAATATGTATGTATGTATACAGTATATACATACATTTAAATAAACCAGAAGGTGTGTGTGTGTATATATATATATATATATATATATATATATATATATATATATATATATATATATATATATACATATAAATAAAAACCAATAAGCCTAGGGGAAGGGTCTTTCATGTTTTCGTTTATTTTATTAGAAAAAAGTCAACACACCATAAAAATTACATGTACAAAACTATAAGATTTGAAATTGTTTTATGTACACATACAAAATATAAAGCCCAAAGAAAAGGTGAGAGGAGCACAGCAGGAGTGTGAGAGAGAGACTGAGAGGGGCTGTCTCATGTATGATGTTATTCCATAAGCATGGTTGAGGCTTCTGCACTGTACTGTACAATACTGTACTGTCCAGTACAGTACTGTAGTATACTGTATGTACAGTACTGTACTGTACTACACTGCACTGTACTGTACTGTACTGTCCTGTCTTGTACTTTACTATCTGTACTGACTCCCCTCCGAGCATGGAACCAGAACAATGACGCTAGTGTAACCAACATTTAGCCATATGTCATGTTACCCATGCGTTCCTTTTATTGCCCGGAAAACTCCTTTGTCAATCCCTCGGTATTATTTCAGTATACTTCTATACCTCAGTATACTTCCTGATACTCTCAGTATTATTATCATAGTGGCTGATACTAAGTTTAGCATTGACAGCATTTCATGTGGCTTTTCCCACCTTTCCTTGTCAGTGAAATATGTCGACTGTGCAAATGAGTACTTTAACATTGTGCTAACGCAACCAGACTCCATGGGGACGGCGGATATGACACTGGATACAGTAATGGTGGGGACGGTAGCGATGACGATGGCGCGCGTTATGACCCAAATACCTACGGTAATGATGGCGACGAAGATGACGGCATAGATTATGGCGGTCATAGTGAGGACATTGTGTAGTCATATTCACTGCCAGTTATAGGCTAATTGGCAACACTGTTCATGTATAATGGGTGCTTTTCAGTTTCGGTCTCACTTTCAGTTTCGGAATCGATCTGTGGTTGTGTTGGTGATGCTGGTTATGTTGATGAAATGGCCGTAATAACAATAAAATTAGATATACTAACACTTATCAAAACAATAGCACTGACAATGTTGACGATGATGATGATGATGATGATGATGATGATGACGACGGGGGCGGTGTTGACGATGCGACGAGTGAGAAGGGGAGATTTGGCGTCTTCTTTTTCTTTTCTATCTGTCCACATGTCTTTCTTTCTTCTCTCTTGTGCTCGTCTCGGTTTGTGTGTGTCCTAGGTGTGTGCGTGCTGATGCCTCT
Organism: Merluccius polli; assembly: GCA_030340625.1. Taxonomy (NCBI): domain Eukaryota; kingdom Metazoa; phylum Chordata; class Actinopteri; order Gadiformes; family Merlucciidae; genus Merluccius; species Merluccius polli. The sequence goes on from JAOPHQ010002902.1 coordinate 82,780, forward strand.
GTCTGGAAGGGGAGATCTGTAATAAGAGAGAGAGAGAGAGAGAGAGAGAGAGAGAGAGAGAGAGAGAGAGAGAGAGAGAGAGAGAGAGACGTAGTAGAGTTAAAAATAAATCAGTTCAAAAAACAGTCCCTCAAAGTCAATTCCCAAACTCCCAAATTGAACAACTTAACATTTCACAATCTGATTTAAATTAGCATACAACTCAAAACTACAATAACTCAAAATAGTTTCTGTCAAGTCAAAGTCAGTGTGTGTGCGTGCGTGTGCGCGTGTGTGTATATCTCTGTGTGTCTGTATGTGTGTGTGTATAGGTATGCGAATGCGCGATACGGTTTAGCAGGCAAGCTAAATGGTACACTTCCAATGTCGATCGCCTTGTTTACACAAATTATTAAATGCATCCTCCTAAGTGACTATAGATCTATGTACAAATGTGCGGGAAAACAATTTGCCTGCATCCTCCCTCTGGCGGCATCAAAACAAATCCAGCCATTTTGGCTCTCATTAGAAGAGTAATGTCATCGCGCAATAACGACTAGCTGTCACTTCACACCACTCTAAGTGGTCCTCACACAACAACACACCGTTGTCTGAATGAATGACCGACCGACTGACTGACTGACTGACTGACAGACTGACAGACTGATTGTCTGACTGAATTAATTAATTCATCTGAGATCTGACATTTTGGTGCAAAAAACGAACGTGAACCTAATCACGAATGTCCTAACTGGGTCTGAGAACACACATGCACGCATGCACACATACACACACACACACACACACACACACACACACACACACACACACACACACACACACACACACACACACACACATACATAGTTAACCTTTCAAATCCTTGACAAACCAGCTAAAGGTTAGGGAAGCCTAATGAGATCCGAGGCGAAATCGAGGCTGATGTGCAACACGCAGAGAGGGAGCATCGCATTGTGAACCCAAAGAGTATCAAGCAGGACCCGCCATTATGTCCCACAACGCTCCATGCTGGGCGGTAAAAAGGCAATAGGTCACCCGGAGTATGTTTCTGTAGCCGACATTGAACCTCTGATTTTGACACGCCTCAACACACTCTCACTAGACCGGTTCCCAGAACAACAAAAAAACTCACATTAAAACTCAAGCATCAAAATCTGCTTTAGAAGCAGCGACACTTTGACTCTGAAAGCGATGCTGCGGGCAACATAGTGGAACCACTTCACACACACACACACACACACACACTCACACCCTGGTCACCGCCGGTCAGTCTGTTGCTAAAGGGTGTGACGTCAGCCCTTCTGACTCGAGCACAGACGTAAGACATTTTATAACCCGATTGATGGTGGAATAACAGATACCACAGAAAACGACACTGTGCTATAATACACGTATTGTATCTATTGACATTTGATTTCATTCAACTGCCTTTCTGGTTGCCCCATCATATTCTAAGGTGTTCGACTCCCCGGCCATTAAGGCTCTGGGTTCAAACCCCAATGTCCCGCACTCCCGCAGTCTACCCTGTAGTCCTCCTTGAGCAAGATACCCTAAGCCCTACCTGCTCCATATAAGACACGTATCTGAAAAAAACAGGAAATACTCCATCTCTTCCCCCCATACAAACCCTTTACTCTCTTTCTTTCTCTCTCTCTCTCTCTCTCTCTCTCTCTCTCTCTCTCTCTGTGTCTCTCTCTCTCACTCTCATCATCTCTCTCTGTCTCCTCCCCCCCACCCCCCGATCCCTCTTCAACATGATCAACATTATCCCTACCTACGCCATATAAGATACGTATCTGGAAAAAAACAGGAAATACTCCATCTCTTCCCCCATACAAACCCTTTACTCTCTCTCTCTCTCTCTCTCTCTCTCTCTCTCTCTCTCTCTCTCTCTCTCTCTCTCATCTCTCTCTGTCTCTCCCCCCCCCCCCATCCCTCTTCAACATTATCCCTTCGTGCCTCACAATTTTCCACAGCTCTCAAATGGATTTCCGTATTCTCCCCCCCCCCCCCCCCCCTTGGCTAACTCCTCTACCTGCTGCTTTGAGGCCGACCTCCTTGCTGCAGCGTATTTATTTGCGCTGGCATCCAGAGTCCCCCCACAGTGACACACCGCTGGGCTACCGTTGAGAAGGTTCAAGTGGGCTTAAGTGGCTCATAGAGAAAGGCCGCTATGATGTTCATGTATGTGTATGCGTTTTCAGTCCCCTTTTGTGTCGGTGTCGTGTGTGTGTGTGTGTGTGTGTGCGCATGCCCACGTATGTGTGTGTGTGTGTGTGTGTGTGTGTGCATGAAAGAGAGGGCGATCGCTGCGTTCCTTTCTTTCCGTGTGAAAGCGCGCTAAGTGAGCAATATGGCCGCCCCAAGCTAAGGGTTATATCCGTCTGGGTCTGCTAATCCAAAGAGACAGACACGATCCACGGACGCTTACCAACACGTCTGTCGCCTCGTGTCCTGGTGCGCTTGTTAATAACCGCATTTAGACTCCATTTTAACCTACGCTCTGAGTTTCTGTATTTGCACAACAATCATGTCAGAACGAATCAATGCTCCTCGGTTCCCTACGTGCCGCTCAGACCTCAGCGGTTTGCCGCGCAATTATATTCAAATGAGATATCACACTGAAATAGGATATTGCTTGTTGAAATTGGATATATCGTATCGAAATGGGATGTCCACAGCGGCCCCGTAACAAAAGCGTACACTCATCGATTTAGCGATTCCTCTTGGGCTGCAGTTGCGTCGAGGTACGAACACGCGGTCTTAATCAAAAGGGGTTTATAGTTTCATATCGTTTTTCGGTTCCTGCGACAATGTACTCGTCCCTGAATGACACCCCTTGACACAACAAGGGACGAGGGACCGCTCCAAGAACATATTACTTTCTTCATAAGGGCAGCGCGACGAGGCCGCACCATCTCTCCTCGGTGTTTGCTTGACTTTGAGCAGCTCAATAGCGTTTGGCTTAATATAGTGGCGGAAAGGATTTGAATGCGAGCCGTCGTTTGGGAAAACGGCGCGTTCTTCAAAGGTTAGTTGGCATTCATTACTTTAGAAAGTGATGATGGCACCCGGTGAGGGCTGAGAAAGTCAACAGAAGAGCGCAGGTGCATCAAGAACGAGTCGGATACATGTCAATACAAACAAACAAACAAACATGCAGATTTTTTTTCCTACAGAGTTGAATGGTTGAAACGTCTTCTGAAAACGAGTTCCTCGTCTTCTTTGTCTGCTTTCAAACGTTATAAATGAAGAAGTGAACAGCACACACACACGCACGCGCACGCACGCACACACACACACGAACACACACACACATTAAAGCATGTGCTTATATTTATGTGTGTGTGTGTGTGTGTGTGTGTGTGCGTGTGTGTGACAGCCAAGAGCACCTATTTGCAAGCATCGAGAAATAATCACACACTAGTCCCCACGCCGCTTTTGTTCTTGAAGGTCAGAGCGGCGGTGCATGGAAATCCCCATGTGGACTAGCATGCAGCCGCCGAGTGTGCGCTGGTCTGCGTACGGAGGGACATTCCCGGTGTGTGTGTGTTTGCTTGACCGGCTTATCAACCTTGCTGAGACACATTTTCTCAAAACGTCTTAACAAGAGGTTACGGCCATGACACATGCCGACACAAGTAAACGTGTCGCGTCGGTCCGCGCCTGTGTGTGTGTGTGTGTGTGTGTGCACGCGTGCGCGTGTCTGCATGTGTGTAAGAGCCATTCTTCACATGGGCAGTGGAAATAGTCCTGTTGGCGTGTCATCTATTATTCATCTGACCGTGTTTTCTTTCCAAAGGGGCCGGCGGCGGCGGCGGCGCGCGGAAACATCCGGCCGGAGATCGAAGTGCGGTGAGTAATCCCCCCTTTTACCCCCCCCTCCCCCATCCCCATCCCCATCTCTGCCGCTGTTATTTTAACCCCCGTATATCGCCACTTAACCCGTTCCCGCACCTCCACCTTCCTCCTCCCACCCGACTCCCCTCTTCTTCCTCTTTTGCTCCGGCGTGGCACATCACCCGCCGCTTCATCAAACCGTTGGGGACATTTGAGAAGCTGTTCCCGGCATGGCAACGCCGCGCTCCTCCCTCCTCCCCGCCGACTCCTCATGCGCACGTCACACGCGCGAGTGTGAACACAAAGACGTCACGTCCGAGATATCCGAGCACAAATTTAAACAGGAATGCGATGCGATCGCATTTTGAGCGGCTGCATGTAAATGATCTCCTCCTCCTCCTCCTCCTCCTCCTCTTGTTCCCTCTGCATCCTCTCGCCATTTTCAAAGGATCAGTTCACACGCCTTTACTCTCACCATTCTTTACTTCGCTTGTCCGGTGCTATCGATCCACCGCTTTTGCTGTTCTTTCTGTGCTCTCAGCCAGTGCAATTAAATGTGTCTGACGCCCCCTCCCTCTCCTCCTCCTTATTATAAAGTCATTCCTCTCTTTGTCTCTTATTGTCTCTCCTCCTCCTCCCCTGACCCTCCCTCAACCACCTTCTGCTGATATCTTCATGTGTTTTCTCACTGTTTTATATTGTTCTCTCGTTCACTCGCCTTCCCTGTCTGATACTCCCTCCTCTCTCCCCTCCTCTCCTCCCTCCTCCTTCTATCTATTTTCCCCTTGTGCAATCATACACCCTTTTCGTTTTCTCCAAGATCAGTTTTTTTCGTCCCCCCCCCCCCCCCCCCTCGGTTCAGCGTGGCCTGTCTCTCACCCCACCTCTCCCTTTCCCCTGCACTAGTCACCCCCTCTCTCATATCCCATAGGCACTTTTCACCTTGTCAAGCGCTTGTAGGACACTGGTGTTACAACACCGCGGCTTGTGCTTCACAAGGGCAGACCTACGTGCAAATACACGCATGGGCGCATGGGCGCCTGCGCGCGCGCACACACACACACACACACACACATACACTCACACATGCTGAGACACACACACACACAAGCTCAGACACACATACACTCACACATGCTCAGACACACACACAAGCTCAGACACACACACACACACACACACACATGCACACACACACACACACACACACACACACACACACACACACACACACACACACACACACACACACACACACACAAACACTGTGTGTGTCACATTGGATTTTTCCATTGCATTGGTCTGATTTGCACATGTGTACACTACATACTGTGTAACCACGTCTCCACCCTGCCTCCAAGGCAACCCACCATTTCAGAGAGGCAGTCCTTCCCCTGCATGCTATTGGTCCAAACAACACAGGGCTGGGTGTGTTTACGGGGTTGGCCGAGCCAATCGGCTATGGGCCAAACAAGAGAATTAGCGATTTGAAAAATGATTGCGATCGTGATTATGAAACCCTAAATGCTTTGCTGCTACCGCGCCGATGAAAAGATTTACATTTTCAAGACGTACAAATGAACAGCCTGACTTTCTCCGCCCCCATCCGACAAAGGGGTCTAATCGAGGATGTTATAAAAAAAAACAACAGTATTTTCCGGCAAGTCCGCCTACGTTTCTTCAGCCAGCATGTCTGTTGAAGTACAGCGGGGTGTGAGCAGTGATTAGAGCGATATGGTGGTCAGAGTGCCGCATGCTGGGCCCCGTCACATCAGGAAGATCACAGGCCCCTCCGGCAGCGGCACGCCGGTTTAGCGAGGCAATAACTGGCCGGCACAGCGAAACATCCGGGATTATCAAAAAATTATAATTTCTTTGTTTTACATCAAGGAAATGTTTCGGGCGTGTAGATTCGGAGCGTTTTAATGAGCATGATGGCGACTTATGTCGTGGAACGGGAGTTAATATAACGAACTCAGGCTGTTTCACCGCAAAATAACCAATTTGTGGCGAGGTTGCCCGGGAGACTGTGATAATTAGCTGTCCTATGAATGTCAGGGAAGCCACTCGCAAATAAACAGCGAGTGTGAGATATATTGTTTGTATGGCTTTATGTCTTCTAGCATTCTACTAAGGTAGACTCAACTCATATGGCTTTAGTCTAAATCATTGTTTGCCTAACAATGTTCATGTTATGTATACCTTAGGAGCTAAGGGATAAGAGTACTAGTAGGGTGCATTTGCAATGGGTGAATATATATATATATATATATATATATATATATATACATATATTAGGAAAAGTTGTTGAAATCCTATAGGCCTACATGACCCAAAACAGACCTTGAGAAACCTTACAGAGCCACTTTCCCTATGTAGCGGTGAGTCTATTTTCAGACTGTGTCTTCCCCTCTATTAATATGAGTTGTCTGTCCGCTGTACGAGCCCATGCATGTTTCATGTATGTTTGTGACACACACATACACACACACACACACACACACACACACACACACACACACACACACATGCTAGCCAGCTTTGAGTGCATATAAGCACATGCTTAAATGTGTGTGTGTGTGTGTGTGTGTGTGTGTGTGTGTGTGTGTGTGTGTTTGGGTACGTTCTCTGGCAGACACACACAACCAGTCTCCAGAGGTGAATAAGCAAACAGGACCACTTTGTAATGCAAATGCAAATAAAAACCAGAGACTTAAGTCTCTGCCGGAGCCGTCCCTCTCGGTGCACGCAGCGCGGCGGACGTGCCATATATGGAACAATTACCTTTGGTTCTCGGTGAACTGCGCTGAGATCAAAGACAGAACACAAATAGTATGTCTTTTTATATTTTTCCTGTGGCTTATGTGTTGTCCAAAACAAGCAAATGTTGCATTGAATTACATTTCAAGGCCGTCCATGATATTTTTTTGGGGGGTGACGCATTAAGTTGTACTGTTCATGGTGTTGTTTTGCCGTCCTCTTTATGTATCCCTTTCTTGTCTGCCTCCCGAATACCAAATACAAATAATTCCATAAAACGTAGAGACATATATAAATATAAAGCGCTATGAAAAAAAAAGATCACATTCATATGAAAAGATGAATGTTACATTCGGATGCAGGAGTGTGTGTGTGTGTGTGTGCAGGTGAAATGAACTTGTCCCCCCTTCTGTGGTAAGGTCACCCCTGAGGCGGTGAGCTTGCCACACAGCCACCTCCCCTATCAGCTCATTATATCCTCCACAAAAGTTTATAACCGCTGGCCCCTAGGCAAGACGTGGAGAAGAAGAAGGAGAATGAGATGATGGAGAGAGACCCGGAGACGGAGAGACACAGAGGGATTCATGCGGGGCAGGGAGCATGACACATGAGCCACAGACAGATGGGGAGCTCTAGAAATGAGACACAGAGACACAGAGAGAGAAAATTGCAGTAGCAGAAGGAAGGAGAGCGAAACGCCTGAAAAGAGAGGGATCGAGTCAGATAGACAGACAGACAGAAAGAGAGAGAGAGAGAGAGATACTGTGGGGGTGAGGGGGGGGTTAAAAAACAAACACGATTCTCCGCCTGCTGTGAGACAGTTAATGGCGGGTAATAACAAGGCAAACGCGTTTAGCGGGGCTAGTGTTGTAATCCCGCAGCCTGACAGCAATTAGCCGGTCTTTATTAGAGAGTGGTGTACATTACAGGCCACTCCTCACAGAAGCATGCTGGGTGATTGGGCTTCTTGAGCTGAGGGTCGAGACCCGGCGCGGGCATAAAGGGTGCAGCCTTTTACGATTGGGCGGCACCATGGCACAGCAATTAATGGACCGTGACTTTGTTTTTTTTTGTTTTTTTTGTGTGTGTTTGTTTTTTTTTTGGATGAGGCGACGCCGTCGTAGCTTTAGTCGGAAGAGGTTTAAGACCCCGTTGTGCGTGTAAGGTTAACCATAAGGTTAACAGGCTGCAGATGACTCACCTGTGCATGAGGTCCCTGGAGCTGCAGAGACAGACCCCTCCATCCAGAGCAGCAGACATCAAACCTGGCCGAGGGATACGAGCTCAGCAGTTAGTGTCCTGTCAGTCCCGCTCGACTCCACACCAGATACACAGGACGTCAGATCGCATCCCATCTGACTTTGTGTCTTATCTCCGACTCCAGCTCAGGTTTCCGTCAGGTCCAGTTTAATACCAGTATGGTTGTGGAAAGGTTAGACGTATAGGGCCTCCGGTGGATCTTTTTATCTTCTTCTTCGTCTTCTTCTTCTTTTTCAGTTTAGTTCGGCAACATCCAGAACAGATGAGTTCTGTTTGAATATGCACAGTTAAGTTCAACTCAGCGTCATCCAAGTCAGATTGGCATGGTACTATTCCCCAGGTCCAGTTTCTTCATTCAAGTTTCTCAAGCTGGGAGTCTGAAGAGCCGTTGTTTCTCTGTGCAACATATGTTCATATCCCAACACAGGCTCATCCGGAGTTGTATTATTCAGTTATTATTGTTGTTTTTTTAAATCTATTTTTTGCTAGCCAATTTTTTTTTTGTATATCCATTTATTTTTAACTGTCCAGTTATTTTTTTTATTAGCTAGCTGTTTCATTGTAAGTCCTTCTGTTGCATATCCAGATGGCATTTATGCATGTTTTCTATCCATAGCTATCTTTAGACATTTTTGCTAGCAGCTGTTATCTAATCATACCTTATCCATCTTGTTGCCGTATATCCGATAATCAGTTAAATCCACATTAAGTGTCGTTCCATCAAATGGATTACAATGATCAATTTGGCAGTTTGCCTTTCCCGGCAACCAGCGGCCAACCAGAAACCAGAGATTGTTTGCTGCTGTGGTCCAATCCAGAGCCATGTACAATAATAGCTGTCCAACCCATACAAGTCGGTGGTCCAAACCTCAATGGTATGCAGGGGAGTACAAAGTAAAGGGGGCAATAATGGCAGAAAGCACAGCACAAAGAGGAGGGGAAGGTGGCGGTGGGAGTTGAGTTCTTCATGGGTTTAACCAGGTGTCCTCATAGTTGGTCCTTCATTGCTTCCTTCCATCACATAGAAATGTCAAGGCTCTGAAAAGAGAGAACATAAAGTTACACTTTTGAAATCAGAATGATAAGCTCAGTAGTCAGGGTCATTATAGTAAGTATGTTTATATATATATATAGTTGTTTGAGCCCCATTATAGTGGCTAAGGTGTTTAACTCCCAGCTGAGAAGCTACTGGGTTCTGTCCGCAGCCTACCTGCACACCAACCTGGTCCTCACATGTATCTGAATGTACTGTAAGGTGCTTTGGATAGAATTGTCTGTTAAATGAGATTATGGTTTCAAAATTACATTTTTAAATAGTATTATAATAATAATAGTATAACATAGTATAGTAGTATCATGAATCCTCATAAACAAGCATCATTTGGGGCATTACAAAACTATTACTGTGCCAAGAAAACCGTCATCAAGTGGTAGCACTTTCCTAATTCAAATACATAAAGAAAGAAAAGCTTTTCCTCTCAGTAGGAAACTACACATATCCATATTAAAGCTGCAGACAGGGTAGAAGAATACAAGAAAAGGAACAAAGCCATATTGGTAACAACGCGTGGTATGTGTTTTCCCCAGCAGGGCTGCTTGTTTTTTTCTTAATCTTTCTCCCACAAGAGGGGCCTTTCTGGTGTTTGACTCCCAGCCGAAAGGGTCCTGTCCGCAGCCTACCCGGACCTAACGTGTCTGAATTTACTGTAGGGTGCTTTGGATAGAAACGTCTGCTGAATGACTACATTTTAAATTGTAAAATAGCATAGTAGTCGTGAATCCTCATAAACCAGCATCATTTTCGGGGGGTGTTGCAAAACTACTAAACACTCGGACACATTGTTATTACGTAATGTCCCTTGATTGATCTATTTAGGGTATAACTAATGAGTTTATATGCATACAATATCTAGCAAAATTAGATATGAACTGGTATGCCAGCTGTGTAGGCACTACCAGGGGGTTCACATATTAACCGCAGTGCTTTGGTGGTCTGGTAGAAATACAATAGACTCCTTCTCCATGGGCTTTGATTGAACCAGAAGTACTTAGAAGATGCATTATTCATCGTTCTTCTGCCAAGACCTTTGGACATTGTCAGTGGAATACACTTTGAAAGGATTTAGAAATATGTAGATTAAAAGCTACTCCTAGTAGCAAAGTCACTGTGTATTGTGTTGCCCAGATAAGTGCTAATGATGCACAAATCAGTGTTAACAACGTAATATCAAGGAGGATTTTCGTTTTTAATGCTTGTCACGTATTCCAAATCTATTCATAGATTGTAATTCACTTTGAAATCTCACAGCATGCAGTGGAATACTTCTCTATTGTATTATTTTATCATGATTAGAAAGGAAAGTAGAGTCAAATTCTCATCATAAGATGGTAAACTGAACGGGAAACAGACGGTAAACTGAACTACGGCCATTTAAAAGCTGGTGGCAGTATACGTACAAAGTAAACCTCACATTTCTCTTTAATGTTTCCATTTTGCTGACAAAAGCCCTTTTGAGGAGACTATAGCGGCTCTAGCCATGCTGCTAAAGTATAACAGCCCCCCCCCTCTTAAGTGACTGCAAACAGCCCACTACGGCGTCTAGAGACAGCGCAAAAGGGGAACACAGAGGAACATATCAGAGACCGCATCGTTTGTCCACTGCTCTCATTTGTCATGAAAAAACTATTCCTAAAGTGTTTCCGTCGGGGGAATATGTCACCGCCGCGGTGATCTACAGCGACTATTTACCAGGTGTCAGTTAAAAGAACGGGGCGGACCACTGCCTCTGTCTTGTGTTCGCCCATCCATCACCGTCACCCCCACCTGCACCCCAACCTCGCCGGCGCCCCACCCGCCTTCATTATCATACTGTCCTGTACGCCCGTCTCATCCCCCCTCCATCACTTCCGTACCACATGGATAGACGGATGGATGGAAGTGAATGGCGGGGGGGGGGCTGAAGAAAGACAGGAGAGAAAGTGGAAAAGTGATGCGTGTGGTGCCGTGATGGATATGAGGGAAATAATACATTTTTTCGGTGCATGTTTTAAAGGGAAAAAGCTGTAGGTGAGAAACGCAGAGAATATAATGATTGATTTCCCGCAGAAGGAGTTGAAATACAAAGTTACAGTAAGAAGTGCATAGAAGATATGTCAACGAGGGGCGTGAAGGGAAAGCAAGATGTGGCATCCGAAGGGAAAGAGAGGGAGTGCATTAGAACGTCACCATGTCTCGTACAAGGTGAGGGAGAGGGGGAGGGAGGGAGAGAGAGAGAGAGGGAGAGAGAGAGAGAGAGACAGAGAGAGACAGAGAGAGACAGAGAGAGAGACAGAGAGAGAGAGAGAGTAGAGAAAGTAGTGTGCACAAGGAGGAGATAGTCAAAGACTAAATATAAAGGATCAAAATAGGGAGAGGCAAGCGAGGTCGAGAAAAGACACAGCGGAAAGCTTGTCTAGAACAGTGATTAAAAAGCGAAGTGAGGCGAGAGGAGAGGTTAAAGAGGACGAGGTGAGGTAAACCTAAAATAAAACCGGGAGGTGCGGGAGGGTAGAGAGACTACATGTGGATCACTAGTGAGATGGGCAGAGGGTATATAGGCAGGGAGAATGGAAGGGTTTGGGGGAAAAAAGTAAAGGGAAGTGGGGCATCTCAAAGTGGCAGTCATTACTCTTGCTGTGTCGGGGTCCGCCCACTGCCTCTGCCAGGGCCTTCAGTCAGATCTTATAGTCTCTCCACGCGACACTATGAGGCCGCCCGCCGTCTGCTGCTAGGGGCAACCATATGGGAGAGAGAGAGAGAGAGAGAGACAGAGACAGAGGGAGAAAGAAAGAGAGAGGGGGGTGTAGAGAGAGAAAGAAAGAGAAAGAGCAAGTGATAAGTGAGCAATAGAAAACAAAAGGTGATGTAACACAAAACATGATAGTCCGATTTAGCGCAAGGGCAACATGGAGGACGCATGATGGAGAAGGAAAAAAAAGGATGCTAAAATCAAAGGCTGCTGGGAAAGAGAGAAGGAGGGGGGTGAAGAATGAGGCCAGGCCAGGCCAAAGGAGAGACACAAGAGAGGAGTGACGATAGAGAGTGAACAACATGGAGGACAGACACGCTGCAGGGTCATGGACGGGCCAGGGGGGGAGAACACACACACACACACACACACACACACACACACACACACACACACACACACACACACACACACACACACACACACACACACACACACACACACACACACACACACACACACACACACACACACACACACGCACGGTCTCTCTTATATGTTCACACATTTCTACACACATCCCTTTCTTGTTGTAGTTGACCACTCCCTTATGCTAGGCATCCTTGTGGAAACAATTGCGTTCCCTGAAGACGGTACGTACTATAACACCTACACGCACACACACACACAGCACACACACTGCACACACACAGAGGATGTAAAAGGGCTGCGAGCCTGCGAGCTAGAGTGCATTGAGACCCACTCACACGTGCATCCCTGCAATCGATTCCCTCGCTACATGCGGGCACTGACCTGCACATACCTTTGGAATCTGAACGGCTGGTTTCAATGGGGCATCTTCTTACTCTGACTCTTCTCTAAGCGGTCTTTTTAAACTGTCCCATTAGTGCTCACACAGCGAATCATCACGGAGCATAATGATCAGGTTACAATGAAATCACCTAAGATGTCGCACACACACGCGCACGCACGCGCGCACATACACACACACACACACTTGCTGTATCAGGTTCCATTTTAGCCCAGAAGAACGATAAAGAGGAAACTGCCAAGAAAACTTTCATCAAGGGGCAGCACTTTCTTAATTCAACCACATAGAGCACGAAGAAAAGCTTCCCTCTCAGCAGGAAACCTCACTTAGCCATATGAAAGCGGCAGACAGGGTAGAAGGATACAAGAAGAGGAACAAAAACCATATTTTTAACAACGCGTGGTGCGTGTTTCCGCCAGCAGGGCTCCTTGTTGTTGTTTTTTTTGTGTCTTTCTCCCACAACAGAGGGGCCTTTCTGTTTATCTGTCAAGTCCTCTGTTCCTCGGGCCCCGTGACTCACTGCAACCCGCTCTCTGATCAGATCAATGATGTCTTTCTCTGCATTGCAGCATCCTGTGTAAGCCACACCGCGGATACAGCCTGAGCCAGAGCAGTCCCGCTTTCAGCCTCTGCGGACTCATAAGCCCCCACCACCACCACCACCACCACCCCCCCCCTTCACCGTCGGTGCACTACACAACAAGCTTTCCTTTAAAACAATATGAAAAATAGGATTTTCCCACCCATTCAAAATGGCTGACGGCGCTCCTTGCAATGCTGCGGGTGTCTTCGTGAGAAAAAAAGAACATGGGTTGGGGCGCTTGGGGCACATTATCCGAGATGTGAAAAGTAGTCTTGTTCCTCAACAGATGTATAATGTCCTGTACAGTATGTTCCTTATTGGCGCTTGGTGCAATGCCGCCCCTAAACGGCTTCTCCACTGTGTTTGTGAACAGCGGTCTCAGGGGAAATCTGTCTCTCTCTCCATTAATTAAATTTGTACCGTGTCCAAGGTGTCTAAAATTCAATCTGAATGCGAATGTAAGGTTTGTCCTACAATTTTACACGTTATGAATCTGCAGGCAGGTACCGTGTCCGGGGGTTGAGACGCACGACGTGCCAGATATGCTGTTTTACAACCAGTGCTTAAGGCTTTCTGGATCAATAGCGGGAAAATATGTCATCGCACTCGCATGCTTTTACAATTAGATGTCAGCATTAAATAAATAAGCTGTTTATTACCTATCCTTGGGTAATACATTGGAATTAACCATGCTTGTGATGGAACTGCTGGGACAGCGGCATCTACCATGAAACACTGGTTGGTTGTTGGGGCCAAAAGGTTACTACTTTCCATTATTTATATTGTGGGTGACATCGCTTGCACTAGTCCCTGTGTTTCTACACAAACAGTGCTTTCCCTGCGGTTTAATTGCTGCTGTGTTCTTTGTTTTCCTCGTTACAGTATACTTACGGTTGTTTTCTAGAGCTGCTGTGACACATTTCAGTCAACCTTGGGTTATGTCAGGATACACAAGCTAATTAGGCCGACAGGGAAAGTGATTGACTGTGTTCGTTTGGCAGTCACATCCCTACTCCAACAGAGTAACACGCCATTTTGCCATTTGAGGGGTTTTTTGGCCACATTCTGTTGGGTTATTTAAGGTTAGCTTCTTAATGAGCATGTCCTGATCTGCTCTGGGCCTCTCAGCGCGCACACACACACACACACACACGCACAGTCTTCCTTGGCTTAACTTGGTATTAGCCCCCTTCAACCGAGACTGAACTCCATTGTCTCTTATTGCTCGCCGGCTAGTCGACGGTTACACAACACTGTGTGTGTCCTGACCAATTTCGAGAACGTAACTTTAATGCAATGCAAACGATGACAGTTAGAGCTCGAGTGTCGCGTTAAAATAACCGTTGTTGTTGCGGGCGTCTGCAGGCTCGACAGCGCCGACGCACGCCGTGTCAAGCCCACTCCAAAACTCCAGTGGAGTTGATGAAAGTTCAAATTGCTCCAGTACTTACTGGCTAAGCTGCCACTCTATATTTGGCATACTGCTACTCCCTATCAGCGTGAGCTTCAATGTCATCTCATTTCAACCCATTCACAAGGGCCAATTGAATGACACAACCCCCCCCCCACCCCCCCGATAAAGAATTACCAGTCAGCTATTTCAGCCTCTCATGTAAAATGGTTTTCCCAGTTATCTGAGTGCTAATGACCTACCCTGGTTCCTCTGAGTGGGCCTGGGTGACTAAGGAGGAGAAATGGAACAGGCGCAGCGCCGGAGAAATCTCTTTGTGAGAATAATATGTGGGATTCAGTTTAGTTTTCCTATCATAGAAATACAGCAATGTACAGCGGTGGTCTTGGTAATTGTAAAATTGCTTGCATTTCTAACAACTCAAAATTGTATGTTATTATATAATTTATTTTAGGATGTATTTTTCTGTAAGGCAATGTATGTCTTATACATATATAAGGTATATCATGCATTCAATTTAACGTTGTGTTCAAACCTAAAGGACAAATTGTATGAATGTAACAGACACTCTTTGCATAATGTGGGCAATCGACTCGTTCCTTTCAAACGTTTCAATGGAGTTACATAAGTTAAGCCTCTCTCTGAGCTGAAATGTGTTCCAACAAAAAATGCCTTATCAATATTATTCTAACTGTATAGGAACTACTTGTACTTGTGAAGCGGGCTACAGTGAAGGGTTTTATATTAGAAGATGTTGCTTGACTGAGGATTCAGTAGGAATATTGTCCTCGACGGTTCAATGGATATTAGAATAGGATATTGTACAAATAGAAAGAGACAGGGCTTCGTATGCTCTATATATCTTCACAAAGCCATATCTACATATCTATATATATTTAAACCCATAGCTAACCTGTCTCTTGCTATCGCCTTCAATTATATTCAGACAATACAATAAAGGAAGTTGTCACACCGCATGCTTCATTGCTCTGTAATAACATCATGGAAACCTCTATTTGACCAAAGCAGAACCAGACACAAACATGTTTTAACCTTTGGTCTGGGTGCGAGTCTGTCTGGGAAACATCTCCTTTTTTTAAAAGCATGTCTCAAGTCTTATTTTTTGCTGATGTCGGATTCTGCGGTCCTACCAGTGAGCCCAGCAGCTTACATCGCACTCCTTACACCGCCCTTTGCTTTCCCTGCTCTTTGAAGCCTCGCGCTATATGTGGAAACCTGAAGGAAAACAAGCGATTTCAAAGGGGAAGCAAAAAGTTCATGTGTCCCTAAGAAACAAAAGAGCCCCTTTCCTCACACAGTGAGTTTGGATGATATCTCGGTGACCTTGCTCACGCTCGCATCGCCGTCGCTCTTACCTCTCTGCTGTCACTCTCGGAGACGCTGCCCTCTTTTTACAGACGCGTCGTCTCCTTTGTTCTACAAAGAGTGTCATGTTGGCAACCGGCAAAGCAAAAAAACACACTAGCGCCGTATCTCACAACAACTGTGGTCCTCCTTTAAGCTCTCGCGTCCTCCTCTGATGTCTGTCCTTCAGCGACACGCCGCACGCGGCTGTACAGAAGACATGTGGCGTCCCGTCCGGCTCCATCGGTGGAGCGTTGCATTGTGTAACACTGTGCATACTTGACTCCCATTGGGTGAGAATGCATGCGCTCACATACGTATGAATTATTAGATTTGAATAAGAAGCGCTTTGAGATAAACTACACTGAATCAACTTCTTACGAGAGCGGCGAAGGGATATACCCCAAGGGATGAACGTTAAGAGGTCCCCCTTTTACTGTTTATGTTTGTGTTTACTGCCTGAACGGCGGGAGTCGAGTGATTGTTGAAATGGATTTAATGATATGGTCAGAACAAAAAAACAACGTTAAATATCGCTTGCTTCACACCGATTTTCTTGAGTTTGAAACAGGAATGGTAAAGGCCCGCTCTTGCGGTATTGAGGATCGCTCTGACATTAATAAGTAGTCAGTAGTCAACCCTTTAAAGACTTGAGGGGGGACTTAAAAACATTCAGGGAAGCTTCGTCAAGGGGCTGAAAGACTACATTTTAAAAATCTCTCTTTGATGGCATTTAGAGTCGCTCCCTTGAGGCGCTTAACGGTGAAACATAACAAGTGTCGACATATTTAAAAAACTAGACCCCGGCAACCCATACTACAGTTGCATTCTCTCTCTCTGTCTCTCTCTCTCTGTCTCTCTCTCTGTCTCTCACTCGCTCACTTTCTCTCTCGCTCTCTCACTTTCTCACACACACAAACACTCACACACTAATATGTTGGCATCTCTCTTGCAGAGGCACCGTCATTCTTCTTTCCTACTCCTTCCTCCCCTCCCTCTCCCTCTCCCTCTCTCTCTCTCTCTCTCTGTCTCTCTCTCACTATCTCTCGCTCACTCACTCTCTCTCGTTCTCTCTCACTCACTATTACTCTCTGTGTCTCACTCACACACACACACATGTGCGCTCTCGCTCTCTCTCTACCTGTCATTTCCTTGGGAGATGTGAGTTCTTTGGTGACAGATGGCGCCCTGCTTTTCATCTCTATGGCAACTCTGGAGGATAGGCGGGAGTTGGTAGGCGACAACAGCTCCTCATTGGCCAGAGAGTCAGTCCTCTTCATCATGGCCCCTGCGTTGCTGCTGCTGCTGCTGCTGCTGCTGCCCTCCTCCACCAACGCCACAGTGTCTCTCATCGTGTGGCCCGGCGACGTGACCCTGGAGCGCTCAGGGGGAGGCTCCTCCTGCCCATCAGTCACCTTTGAAGCCGAGCGAGGCATGACGACCACCTGCCCCGCTCCTCCTCCCCCGCCTCCTTGACCGTTGCTCTGCGGCCTCGGGCCGGCGGGCGTCGCCGCCGCCGCCGCCGAGGACATGGAGGCCTTGCCGTTGCCGGCGGCGGGGCCCTGGTGGCTGTAGACCTTGTAGCGTATCATGAGGATGATGATGAAGACCAGCACGGACGCCACGATGATGCCGCCGATGATGATGATCATGGTGCCGCCCAGGAAGTGGCTGTGCAGCGCCTGGCACTGGCTGAACTCCGTGTCGGTGGTGAAGGACAGGCAGCCCAGCGGACGCGTGGCCGTCAGCGAGGTGGCGGCGTCGTCGAACACCGACAGCACGCAGAGGTCGTAGGAGCGGCCGGCCGCCAGGTCGCGCACCAGGAAGTCGTTGCTGCTGGACGGGATCATCCTGCGGGGCAGAGGAGACGGAGGCGGGGGGGGGGGGGGGGGGGGGGGGGGGGGGACAGAAGCGGTCAGGTGACTATGGCGGAAGTGACAGTTCACGCGGCGACAATGACAAACGGCGTCGGTCACACACACCGTGTCGGGTGGCCGACGATGGTACCCAAGCAGGAAATGTAAATCTTTGCTTTTTGAGATTGGATATTGACATTAGGAATGGCAGTACACAGATATTCCCGTCGGGTGGGAAGTTATGCAAGCAAAGAAAAACAAAAAAAACATTCACACAAACAACTCATGGATTCCCAAAGCAGAAGCCAACCGAATATAGCTTTGAAGTTATTGGTATTGAGCAAGATGACATCATTTTCTGTATAATCCTAATAACCTATGGGGAAGAATATCAGACATACGCTGGTTTAAACAGTAAGAAACAGGGTGATGTGGCTCACGTTACAACGGAGCATCTGCCCAAAATGTAGCTTTCGGAAATGAGCAAGGGACGAACCAATGCGGTCCTCGAAATCAATCATTAACATTAACATGCTCTTGTGTCGCCGCCATGTTTTGATTCGTGCGTGATTACATTACAGCCGCGGTGATGAGATCTGCAGTGTAATTGTATAATCGTGTGCAGTGGTGCCTGTGGCTTAACAGTCATCTCACTTATTTCCCCAAAGAGTGAGAATTCATAAACCTGTGATATGACAAACACTCTTGCAGCTCCACCCGCCGACGATTCCCCACACCTATAGCGGTCTTTATTCTCCCTTTATTCTCGCCTTTAAACCGAAATTCTCCTCTCATTCCTTCAATTCCTCTTCTCTTTGAAGATCCCAAGGTGAACAAAACTGCTCAAAATTCAGCCAAGTAAATAGCAAATAATTACAGTGCTCGCTCTCGCTCTCTCCCTCTTGCTCTCTCTCTCTTGCTCTCTCTCTCGCTCTCTCTCTCTCTCTCTCTCTCTCGCTTTCGCTCTCTCACTCTCTCTCGCTTTCGCTCTCTCTCTCTCTCTCGTTCTCTCTCTCTCTCTCTCTCGTTCTCTCTCTCTCTCTCTCTCGTCTCTCTCTCTCTCTCTCTCTCTTTCTCTCTCTCTCTCTGTCCCCCCCCCCTCCTTTCTGTCTGTTCTCATCTAAACACACACAGAATGCATGAACACAGAAACAACTCTCCAACAGCACTCCTCAGCTCTCACTGGACCTTCAAAACGACTAACATGACTCTACTGTCGACAGAAACGTGAGGTGCATACACATATATTATATACACATACATACATGTCTTTGTGCAATTAAAAGTTTAACCAAAGCCTTTTTCAAGTGTTTGTGAATCCCACATGCCATTGTTCATCACAGGAAAGAGTTGTAATGCTGTGTGGGCGTCATTCCTCACAACATATGGTGGCTCTCAGTCCCTTTCTAATGAGTAAACACATGTTCATACATCGACACTTTCATTCAGGAGCACACACAGCAAACCTACAACGGTCCCATAGAGTCTCACTCTTTATGTTCTTAATAGGAATGAGTGTTTTGTCATTTTATGGTACGATAATAGATTAAAAAAGTCATGTGCATAATGGTGCATAATCCCGGAAGACAACCTTTTCCCACTGTTTTAGCGATGTGATTCAACCAGACAATTTGATTCGAGGATCAACAACGTTATGCTTAGATCGTGTATTGGTATCCCTGAATGAAATGAACGAATCACGCATATTTTGCAGATTCGAAAAACAAGGAGTTACACAATCAAATGATTTGGGGAAATGCTTTGTTTCCATGGAGATGACCGATTGTGTTACGCTAACATTGTTGTGCAAAGCGCTATGCTTTTCATAGTATCAGGGTTGGATTTGGTGGCAGTAAAAATTAATTATGGAGCTCTTTTTTTTGGTAACATGGTGCTTATTAAAAGTGTCTGCCCACAATTGCTCCTGCAATCACCTATCATTAGGCCCTGCTCACTATACTGACAATTTAGCGTTTCTCTCCACATTTTGTGTTATAATTGTGCGCTGCTTGATGTGACAAGACGTGTGCCTTGGATTGTGTTGTCTTGTGTACGAGGGCCATGGCATTTAAAAGTATGAGCTAAACTGACCAGGTTATGCCACATGCACGCATGCATGCACTCACACACACGCACCCACCCACCCACACACACACACACACACACACACACACACACACATACACATAAACACATACACACATACACACACACAGTATACAAGGGTCCTCCAGGGCAAGCGCACATCTTATCAGACTGTCACTGTCTTCGTGTTTTGATACATTTCAGAAGTAATGAGAGAGTTGAGACTTGTGCGATAAGAAACCTGCGGCTGCATTGTTTTCCTCCATAGTCATTCACTTCCTGTTGCTCTTTGTCATCACCCGTTCACGGCTAACTACCGCTTTCAGCGACAACCGCCTCTGCTAATATTTAATTACCCAGATTGCTACTGTTTCGCGAGCTGTCCATCCGACCCGTATGCCCATCACCGCGTTTCAACAATGAGCAACAAGAACTGCAAATGGGGAATTTACAGGCAAATATCGCCGTGGCCATTTACAATTTAGGATTAGCAGGGAACATTTGGCCTCTAAAAGCACTTAAGACAGGAATAACACCTTCGCTATTGTCTAGCTTAGATTAAAAAAAATGCATTCATTCAATTCATGAATTCATTATTCATTAATCGAGGGTTCAAAAATATTTTATTTTTACAAAGACTATTTATGTGTATTATATTAGTAGTATCCGTAATATAATATTTTTTTGTTTATAAGATTCCTATTTTGGCATATTTTTATATTTTAAGAAATAAATCACAAGTGTTTTTGTATCCAGGCATATATTAAGGAATTTTACATTTTTTACATCTCCAGTCCTCTAGATATTGCGTACTACTGGGATTCTTCTTCTTAACAACATTAATGAATCCGACTTTTATTGGGAGTCCATCATCTGCCAATCTTCGGCCCCATCTATTTTCCTCCCTTGGGGCCCAGTCTGTTTACTACATACAAATACTACAAATACGCTGAGGACACCCCAGCTGTTATGTCTGGTAAGTCTAGTCTAATCCTTACAAAACAACCTGGTTATGTTGTATGGATTGTCCTTCAACTCCCGGAGAAAAGAGGCTCTCATCATTAGCCTTGACCATGCATCAACATACATCTAGAAATGTATTCATAATCAATCCAATCAATATCACATTCATCCACACGGAAAAACAACCTCATCATTATTTCTGAAACAGCGAGTTGGTAAAAAAAAAATGAGCTAGAGTTTTGAAGTGCATTTCTGAAATTTGATTAAAAAATATATATTGATTCCAAACACATTTATTTAAGACCTATTTCATTTTGACCCCCCCAAAATGCAACAGTAATGGACCTGCGTTTTAATATAGTGCTTGTCTGGCAGCTCAGTGCCTTCCTGGCATGTACTCACAACATTCACACACACACACACACACACACACACACACACCGGTTTGCACACTGAGGGCTTAGGGTTTAAGTGCACTGCTAAAGGACAACTTTGTACTTGATTGACCAGCAACTGCCTCGTTACACAACCAGCCCTCCCCTCCTAATGTTCAACCTCTCTTTCTTAAGTACCGCCCGAGATCGGATGTTGCGGTTTGTGTAAAGCGAAGGTGTGGCCAGCCTAAAGGCAGAAATGGTCCTAATAGACGCTAATTGGCTCATTATCAGCAGCACTACCTTGTTAATGACATTACTGTCCTGCCGGGTCCAATTGGTGACAGCTCCATTGTAAGGGCTCATTAGAACAGTTAACTGAGCGTCTCACACTGCCAACCCTACTTGTGTGTGCAGTGTGCACTGTGTCTGCTCTTTTTTTAGTTTTTTTTATCCAAGCACAAATGACATTTCCTCGTCCCCATTCAGGGCATGTGTGTGCGTGTGTGTGTGTCTTCATTTGCGTGCAAGTGCTTGTGTGTGACAGTGGCTGACATTTCCACGCTGTCTGGATTCAGTTATCTTGACTGACGGATGGTGTTAAGTTTGTAAACACTGTCCATCAATCCACTCCCGGTCCTTTAAAATGTACATAAGCAACACACACACACGCACATGCTGTCACATCCAGTGCACTCCAGTGTCCCGAGTGTTGATCTTACCAGGAACGTCGATTGAATACTTATGATATGATAATGTGCTCTGCCCTGTTTTCTTAAATATGTGCCAATTATTCCTCCAAAGCAGACTGAACCCAACCAAACAGGGCCAAGGGTGGGCAGCGAAACACCCCCCCCCCCCCCCCCCGGCGGCACTCAGAGAGCCACACCGCTAGACACCCGGGGAAAAAATTGGCCGAAGTCACCGAGCTGAGCTTGAACAGATGGAGCGAAGCGCGGGTGGACGGCGGGATAAATAGATAAGCGCGTTACGCCCGCGCCATAAACAAAGCTTTTTTTTTAAAATATGTCAACAGCGTCCGCCCGTCAAACGCAACGCACACCGTCTCGCAGGTGCGACGATTTA
The DNA here is from genome assembly GCA_030340625.1 of Merluccius polli. Lineage (NCBI taxonomy): Eukaryota > Metazoa > Chordata > Actinopteri > Gadiformes > Merlucciidae > Merluccius > Merluccius polli. The sequence goes on from JAOPHQ010002902.1 coordinate 104,923, forward strand.
AGTTAGCGTCAAGGAAATCCCTTATCCCTTGTATCCCTTATCTGTCGTTATATCTTCCTATCCCTGGACAGGATAGCTCTGAGGAGATGTCTCGCAGGCCGCGGCAGGGTGTCAGAAAATAGGGCGGGAACAATAGGAGCAGATCAACAGCGCCGTTGGGATCGTGTACAGTAACGCATGGCGAGGGGTCACAGGATAGCGCCGTCGTGGCCGGGGGGCGGGGTTTCCCTCCCAGCTGACAGGTACCGCGTTAATGCCGCGCAACTTGATTCATCTGTGACTCGTTGAGAATAAAACGTCTGCTAAATGATTACCATACCGACTGTATAAGTGCTCATGTTGCAGAAGGGGGGGGGGGGGGGGGGGGAAGAGAGAGGCTGCACCAACGTGTCACCCGGAGGTGTCCGAGAGAGAGAGACAGAGAGAGAGAGAGAGAGAGAGAGAATACTTCCTCAGTCTATTGCTCATATTTCATTTTATATGTGTTAGAACCGGATGAAACAGCTTCAGTATTATAAGTAGACAATTCAGGAAACCCACTTGCAGGGTCTATCAGCTCTAATTGCCTATGAGTAATGTTCAAGCTATCATTCATTCTTTCCTTCTGTTCTCTTTCATCTTTCCTTTCATTTCTTTTTTTTTCCCCCCACCCTCCAATCTTGGCATGCCCCATTCACATAACACCATTTACCTTTTAAGCGCCTATAGCATATGTCCAATAATCCAACAACCTATATTATTTTGACGAGTCCGTTTGCTGTTACCCTACGACGTTCTTAAATACAAATGTGTCAATCAAGTGATGACTCAGGGACTCGTCTCCACAACGAACAAACCAGAATAAACAAAAAAACAGATGCAATGCATCACAGTACAATAGAAAAGAAAGGTGTCGTAGCAAAATCCCAGCTCCATGACTACACCGTCTGCTCAGGCCGAATCAGAATCAATGGCGGGGAGGATCGGAGCGTTCCCAGCTCACCAGTGGTATATGGACGGGATGGAAGGCACCATTAATAAAACGCTGCAGTGTTTTAGGGTCACACACACACACACACACACCCATAATTCACATCTGTGGGAGCACCAATTAGCCTCACCTGCGAGTCTTCGTAGGTGGGGAGGAACTGGAGCACCGAAGGAATCGCAGCGTATATACCGTATATATATATATATATATATATATATATATATATATGTACGTACGTACGTACATACGTACATACATACATACATACATACATACATACATATATTTGAGAAGAACATGCAGACACACAGAGTAGCGTACAGACTCTCTCTTGCTGCTTAACTTCTCACCCACACAAACACACACACACACAAAAACCAAAAAAACAGTCCCATGCTGTGGCTGTCATAATCACACAGAGGGAAATGTCAGTCTTTTTTTCAAGTAGAAGAGGGCTGACAGAATCAATTAGCAGCCAGGGTGAATAGAAGATAGTGACTTCAATTAAACGGACTGCTTTAGCCATCGGCTCACCACTCGCTGTGCCTTTATTCAACCCAGCTGTGTTGTACGGGAGCGTGTTTTTTGCTGTATGGATGTTGCATTTTTTGTATATGCAGTTATGTGGGTGTGAAGTGCGTGTGTGTGTGTATATGATTTTATGTGTTTTTCAGCACACATGTTCTTTTGTGCGTGCGTACCAGGCCAGCGCCACAAGGGGTGTTAAGGGGGCTTAGCCCCCCTCAGTTGTATCTTTTGCCCCCTGCTTTATGTATCAATAGAAAATATGAATATAAAAAATATCTAGCGTGCTGCTAATGCTATGGTTTTATGTGAATGCTCTAATTAATAAATGTATTCTTTGATTTTGAAACAGTAGCCTTATGTTGTTGTTTTTTTGCCTTTCTGAGGCTATTGCACGGTTAAATGAATTTGTTTTATTTTATGAAAAAAATTGCCCCCTCACAAATTTTAACAGCCCCCTCGGTAGGGTTGCCAATCCCTGAAAAATAAATAAGGGACACCTCATTGGCAGGGCCGGCCGACCCGATTGCCTTCACCCTTCCTGGTGTGGTGAATTTCTTTAGCCCCTTTTTTTGTGAGGGCAAACACATTTTTTTCAGCCTCTATCTTAATGAGTGCCCTAGTGGAGACAATGTGATGCAGTGCCCTTACAATGGTCTAAACTTGACGTTCCCTATAGGTGCCCTTCCAATTGAAACAGGTGCCGTTATGAAGTGCCCTCTATGCCGCCCCTACATCATGGTGTCCCCAAGGGTGCCCTTTCCAGTAGGGAAAATTGGGTGCAGTGCTGTGAGAAAACATGATGAATGCCCAAATAGGTGCCCCTCTAATGGGCCAGTGGATGAAATGTGATGCTGCGAGAGGCAGCGCTTTGAAACGTTGGGTCCAAAGCTGCAACAATGAGGAGATAAGGATAAAGGTAAGTCCTGTTACTGCTAGCAATGTACTGGCTTGTCTCGCAGAGAGAGAGAGTAGAGGGAGAGAGAGAGAGACAGAGAGAGAGAGAGAGACATCATCGCTCGGTTTTTCAAGGGACGGTTGGCAACCCTAACCCTCAGTCAATGTATCCTGGCGCCGGGCTTGGTGCGTGCGTGGGTGCATGAGCGGTTCCGTGTGTGTGTGTGTGTGCGCACGCACACGTGTATTATTTTGTGTGTTTATTTCTGTATGTATGTTGTCAGTATCTGTGATGTAGGGAGAGGGGAAGAGAGTGTCAATGTGCGCATGTTTATCATCAGGATGAACTTTTCGCCATCCATCTGCCTTAGTGATTTCTGTCTCGCACCAGGTTAGCGCCACAAATCACGGTGATGTTCCACCGGTTAGAAGTAAGCTGCCCAAAAGCCAGTGTCAACCTTTAAGCTCACCAATGCTAAATGCTTGCTTCTGAGGATAGCTCACCCAAGAGCAGCTCTGAGTATCAATATTATGGATGCCATGGGACCCCTTCACAATGGCACTGGATTTTAATCAGCTGCTGTGAAGGGGAAACTCGCAAAAGGCGCACAATCACTGTATTTTGTAAGTTACGGAAGATTCAAACACAGGGCCTTTGAGGAATCAAGCCAAGGGTGTTTATTTAACTCTGGGTCCTTGGTGTTGCCAATAGGACAGTGGCGTATCCAGAACATGGCTGCAAATCCCTGTTTTGATGGCTGCAACCATGAGCATAATAGAAAACGTTTTACACAAACTCCCTGAATGATGAATGCCTTTTTGTGGAACTTCCCCATTCATTTGCTTAGATTGTGTGTCAAAGGGTGTACCAGAGGTCTGAAATGACATCCAGGATACATTTCCGAGCGCTAGCCTGTCCCGTTTGGACTGCATTCAAGCAAGCTTTGAAAGGTAACACATGAGTCACGCAAACATGTCAATTGTGCAGCGATCTGTGAAAATTAGGGGTGTGCGGCTGTCGGTACACTCAATAACAAAAATATATTGACGTGGAAATAGTGAAAGCAAGCTCTAGGCTTTCAGCAATTTCGCAGAGTGACATGATGCTGATTGAAAAACAACCGTTTGGCACAGATGAAAGAATGACTCCCAACAACCCAAGGGTCCAATCTAGTCAGTGTCGCTGACCAACCAACGCACTAATGAAGTCATGCTCTTTGTTTTGGTATGATGCATGATGCGTGTGGCACCCGAGGTTGAGGAAGGGACACACACACACGCACACACACACGCACACACACACAAGTACATGTACTCACACGCGCATGCACACATACCCGCACGCAGACACGTGCACACACACACATTAGTGCTTAACCCAGATGTAATAGTTTAGATTGCCACTGCGCCAGGTCTTGACTCATTTATCAAAACTATCGATTTGTAAACCGCCGAAAGCCCGTCAGCAATTGTAGAGAGAGAGAGGGAGAGAGAGAGAGAGCGAGAGTGAGAGCGAGATGAGAGGATGAGAAAGGAACGACATGAACTGACAATGAAATGGCACAGAAGGACTGGTGTGAACATTGGGGAGTATGTATATAGTTCACATGGCCGATTAAGGCCTCATTTTGCATCCATCCTAAGTACATGGGGGGGGGGGGGGGGGGTGGGGGGGGTGGGGCAAGTCATGCCTAATGTTTGTTAATGGCTTAGGGATTCTGTGAAGGGCTGGGAGCGGTTGGAGACTGATGACATTTCAGGCATTCAGTACCCTCTTGAGGTCCGCGGGAGGTTCTGGTTTGCGCGGCGGTGGAATACTTCAAGTTAAATATGGCGTTGTAATTAAAATGAAAGCTATGCAGCGCGGGTGATTATAAGTGTTACTCTGAGCTCACAGCAAAACAGACTAATTCCACACCGCCGCCGAGTGGCTTTCACTATCTGCCGATAATTCCGTGCAACAGTGCGGGTAGCCGAGACAAGGATCCCGCCCGTGATTAGGGAATAGTGTTGAAGAGAGGAGCTGACAGCGAAGGAAGCGCAAAAGAGAGGAATAAAGACTCACAGAGCGATCCGTCGAGAGAATACAGTGGACGTGCTGAAAGGGAGGAATTTGGAGAGTCTGACAGTGGTAAGATCAAGATAAAGACAGTAAACAGACAGGAAGTGCGCGAGCGGGAACGGAGGAAGTCGGGAGACGAGCGTTCAAGCGGTTGGCCTTACGAGGTTTGAACAAGAAGGAACATATTAATATTGATGTTCTGTAGGCCGTACTGACAGGGAGCTGGCGCCGCTACGTGTTTACACCCTCACTGACACATTGCTTGCAAATCATCTACTAGTGTTATGCAAATACAGTGTCGGTGTCAGCAGTGATAACACACTAACAACCCGAACACACGCATGTAGACGGCCGGACACATTGTCATGTTATACCATATGAACCTATTCACTTGGTGTGTATATATAGCGTGCAGAATAGCAACGCACACACCATCCGCATAGGTCAATGTAAATGAGAATTGATGCTTTGACGCGCAAGCACACTCGTGCGTACTTACACACACACACACACACACACACACACACACGCATGGTTATGTATTCAACCAACCATTAAACAGACTGGGCAATGATATTGTGTGCACACCCCAATTAACCACCAAAACACACACACATATTCATATATGGGAAATATTTGCATCATTCTATGGCATCATTTACCAGCCTCTATGAGGATGTTGTGTGAGCGTCTATCTAGTCTTTCACATAAACAGTAGCAATATGGAAAGCTAACAAACAGTCCATTAGAGGAGATCACCGTCAAAAGATAAGCAAGGAAAATTACCTCCATTTAACATGCATTCCTCAGTGCTCATTCCAGCTACGAGCATCGATCATTACGGAGGCCTGCGATGGTAAAGCATTTGAGCAACGCACTCTAGGCTTCTACGTACGTCCGCCATTACTTCTGATATACGCTCTTGTTCTTCTGAGCAGAGAGAAAATACAATATTGTTAATGGCAAAGAGGAGCCATTTAGCAATTAACCCCGGCGTCCTCGAGATCGACTAGCACCTGAACAGCGTTCGTTTTGAAGCTGTTGACGTTAAGCTTGCCGAGTGGGAGTGACCTGTGGGTCAAGGTGCAGTGTGTAGAATTTAGCAGAAATTAAATACAATATTCAGAAGTATGTTTTAATTGGAAGTCTAATCCCATGAATATAATAATTGTTGTGCTTTTCGTTACCTTAGAATCAGCCCTTTATATCGACATAGAGAGCGGGTCCTCTACCACGGAGCCCGCCATGTTGTGCCGCCATGTTTCTACAGTAGCCCAGAACGGACACTAGAGAGAATTTTTAATCCTAATCGCTATCTTACTTGGAAGGTAAAAGCTATAGTTTTACCTACATTTATATTTACATTTAGGGCATTTAGCAGACGCTTTTGTCCAAAGAGTAAGGATTTCACAAGAACGAGTTTCAAGCACACCAATTGCTAAGTTAACCGATTGCTACAAAGGAGATAAGTGCGGGAATACTAAGTGCAGAATATCAACGTAAGAGCTAGGACATACAAACATAGAATGATTGCAAAGTATTTTTTTTAAGTAGAGGAAGGATGCTAAGCAGGGTCCAGGTGAACTCGGTGGTTCTTGAGTCTCTTGCAGAAGCAGGTGATCGACTCTGCGTTCCTCACGTCAGCAGGGAGGTCGTTCCACCATAGTGGCGCCAAGACAGAGAAGAGTTGAGGCTGTGCGACCTTTGCCTGCTCTCAGGGATGGCGGTACCGGCCGGCCCGGCCGAGGTAGTTGCGAGGAGGGCTCTAGCCGGGGCGTGGGGTCTGACTAGTGCTTGGAGGTAGGTCGGGGCGGTTCCGTTGACAGGCTTGTAGGTCAGTATCATCGTCTTGAATGTGATGCGAGCTGCTACAGGGAGCCAGTGGAGGTTGTGGAAGAGAGGGGTCACGTGGGAGAACTTCGGCAGATTGAACACGTGTCTTGCTGTCGCGTTCTGGAAGGCTTGATCGCCGAGACAGGGAGTCCAGCCAGGAGCGAGTCGCAGTAGTCGAGGTGGGAGATGACGAGTGCTTGGACCAAGAGCTGCGCTGCGCGGCGGATGTTGTAGAGAGCAAATCTGCAGGATCGGGTCGCCGCGGTGATGTTGGCTGTGCAGCGCAGTTGGTCATCCAGTATGACGCCGAGGTTCCTCGCAGTTGGTGAAGGTCCCACCGCAGCATCCTCAGCATCCTCAACCACAGCGTCCTCAACAGTTACCAGTAGGTCCAATTATTTACCAACTAAATAATTAAATACGATTTATAAATCTATCAAGGAACCTCATCACTTGACACTTACTTACTTGACGCTACTCGATGCTGTGAGGTGGGGGGGGGGGGGGGGGGGGGGGAGTGGTATTCAGTTGGCTGCCATCTGCAACCTCACCACCAGATGCCACCAAATCTTACAGACTGTACCTTTAAATTACAATTATTACCAGAGTCATTTACCATGCACACGCTGCAAACGTACGCTGCAAAAGTATTGGTTACACGGCCACTCTAGGCCATTTCAGCATGCGGCAGACCGGCAGTCTTCTTTCTGTGATGTTTTTTCAGTTTTCTAATTAAAACATTTTGCTATCCGTGCTCCCGGGCTTTAAACATAGTTAAACTTCACGTCACCTCACAAGCCCGTCTGAATAGGGCGAACGTCTGAAAGAAACCCCTTCATTTTATTTAAAAGCACGCAATGGTGAGCCTATAATATTTCTTCCAACTTTTTTAGCGAAGCGGATATAGAGAGAGCGCCAACTAAAAACGTACAATGCTACTCTAGAGATCTCCGCGTTCGGGATCCGGGGCCTTGTATGCCAAGTGTTGTTGCTTTGAAGAGGATTAGCGGAGCGCCGTTCGTGGTGATTTGCCCAGTACGCGCGCGTATCCTCCTTCCACACAAGACAAGACGCATCAAGACGCGTCAGGCCTACCTGCTGCCAGGGGGGGGGGGGGGGCTGACAACCCCTCGTCACGTCTGGGTTTGCGGTAGATGAATGGCGGGATCTTACCAGACATTATTCCCCTCTGGTTTTTGCCGTTTTCTGTTTTTTTCATCTTCAAGTTACTCAGAAGTAGAGCCCAGTAGAACAAAAAAAGATGTGTGTTGGTTTAAAGGGGAAAATCTTGTTTCTAGTTTTTTTGTTGTTTTTTTTCTAAAAGTACGCATCGCAAACTAGTGTTGTTGTGAACTGAAGTTTTCAAGAGCTTTGCTCAGGGCGCCCTGCTGAATTAGAAACTTTAGGTTTCTGTATTACTTTTTTTTGTTTTTGCTTGCTTCAATGCTCGGAGTAGACAATGAAGAATGAAAGCAATATGCAGTTAAAGTCTTCAGTTAACGAGCATGTTTTAAATGCCAGTCGATGAACTCTGCACCAAACTCGGCAGCACTTTTCTTGACTAATGGCCGTAGCTGGTTCTGGCAGGACACTCCGGTCATGCGCCGCCTATCAGCGGACAGCTAACGCGGTCCAATGAAAGGCACGTACGGCGGCGGTCAATTTAAGGCCCTCCATCTCACACACACACACACTCTCTGCAAAGTGAAATGCTGAGCTGGATTTCACCCACCGCCACCCCAGCCTCCACCTGCTTTGGTTCTGCTCTGTATTTTATAACCTACACAATGGGCTGAGATATCTGATGTACCCCATGGGGGGATTGGATAGGACTCCCTGTTGTCAGATGTTGTTATGCCGTATCTGACATCTGTATGTGGTGCTCTAAATCCTACAGGGAACACCCTGAAAGACATTGGCACCATACCGCTGAACTAAATTTCATGCAATTAATGGTTAAATCTATGACATGGGTTTTCTGACAGATCTGTCTTTGTAAGAAAAACGCCTTTGTAGAGATCTAGGGTCGCCTAACAGTAATGAAAACATTATATTGTGGCATCAGGCAACAATTTAATGTATATTATAATTCTGCTGGTGCCAAAATGACTGAACAGATGGTGACCTAGCTTCATCTCACCATGAATTTGCATGTTTGCGAGTGTGTGTTTGTGTGTGTGTGTGTGTGTGTGTGTTAATAACTTTTGATATGGAAGGGCCAGGGCATTTTGCGTTTTGTTTTATGTTTGGAAAGATATTACCAGCATGCATTACGATGTCATTAATTATTCATCAGAGTTGATTTTGCCCCTCTCTCTCTCTCTCTCTCTCTCTCACACTGACTTGAATTCCCCCCCCCCTCCCTATTCTCTTTATTAATGTGATAAATAAGGAATTGATTGTTTTAATAGTTAAGTACCTGATTACTCAGTTCTGTTCTCAAGCTCATTCTGTGCTTCATTTAGTCAAAGAATGAGTAGTTCAGAGTGAACCGGCTCTCCACGGACACGGATAGAGGACTCCTTCTGTCCTCCATCTCTCCTATATCTGTCCTATAGCATGCTATATGAACCCTCTTTCCCTTCTCACTCCCTTCTTTTAATCTTACTCTCTTCTTTTCTCCCCTTTCTTCCCTGCACCTCCACCCTTTGCCCCACTGCTGGGCTTTTGTGTGTTATCTATTTTGTATGTGTTCTTAACCACCAGCCTCTTCTTTGCTCCCATTATTCTCTCCTTCCATCAAGCTCTCTTTAGACATTTCATTTGCTTCCTTCATCTGTATGGGCGTCATATCTCCTCCCTCCTCCTCCTCCTCCTCTCTCACTTTTCTGCTTAATTGTGCTTTTTACACATTCTCTCTCAGTTCATATATTTCCTTTCTCATCCTCCCATTCTCTCTCTCTCTCTCTCTCTCTCTCTCTCTCTCTCTCTCTCTCTGTGTGCTATATCAGAAGCGATGACTTGATGAATAAAAAGAATGAACTGAAAAGGAAGGTCTTTGAAGTTATCGTAATTCAATATGGATAAGAGCAGCACTAATGCTTCAAATGGGTATGGAAATGGCCAGGAAAGACATAAACAGTACTCTGAATGCCATATTTGCCCACCGAATAATATTTTGGAATAGGATTGTATAATCAGTGGGAATATATTACAAGATACTGCTTTCAAGACTAATGGGAATTAAGCTTTCGATGAGCTCTTTCTAATAATAACTGTTTCCAATTTGTGACAGTTAGCAGAATTAACTACTTTTAATTTAGCAAATTCTGCCATTTCACGTTTACATTGGGAAGCCATACACATGCACTGAGAATGGGTTATACATTATATAATTCAATACAATGTTCATACGATTCAATATTAGAAAACGATTATTGCTATGCTGTACACATACTCTGAGTTGATACAAGTTTTTGAGATGATATCAATTATGTAGTTTAAAAATGAGTGACTTGTTTGTTTGTACGCGTAAATTAATTTAAAATCAATCTGGGGCCAACACATATAGCATTGACATTGGAGAATATTGCCTACAATTTAGAAGTAGAATACATTGCAGCTTTTCTAATATGGTGATGTCCAATCCTGAGCAATTACATAAATCAACCTCTTCAGAATACCGATGTTACAGGCTTAACCTCTGCAGGGCTCAGGGCCACAACAATGGGAACTTAATGGGGTCAAGTGGATTAGAAAGCAGTTGGCAGTGATGCAAAAGCCAGAGAGAGACGGATAATAGCAGAAATATAGAGATAAAGAGAGGGGGAGAGAGAGGCAAAGGGGGTGAGAGATTGAGATTGAGAGAGAGAGAGAGGGAGTGAGAGGGAGAGAGAGAGAGGGAGAGGGAGAGAGAGGGGATTTGAACGATGGCTCCAGGTGATGTTAGTATTAATCGATAATTTGACAAAGTGCACTATAGGACAACTAGAAGAGGAGGGTCCTATACAGCATAACTGATACGGATGTGCATGCTTATCATATATCATTGTCTATATGTGTCTGCCTGAGCATATGGATTTTGAAAAGGAAGACCAACCAAAGAGAGAGAAAGAGGGGGGGGGGGGGGGGGGAGAGAGGGAGAGAAAGAGAGGGGGGGGGGGGGGAGAGAGAGAGGGAGGGCAGAGAGAGTAGAGAGTGATATATAGATAGGGATGTATACATATATATACATATATATACCTGTATATTTAATATAACTCCATGATTAAGATCAATATCTTGCGAGTAGCTTTATTAAAATGATGTCCCCGTTTCTCTCCATGATGGGATCTGGATTCTCTTGGCGTTGCGGTGACAGGTGGAAAGCCACCTTAAGATTCAATACACACACCAGCAGGGGAATTGACAAATAATGAGACCGATGTCAATAACTTTGCCGACTACACAGAATTAAACCGGAGAACAAACGTTCTGCAGAATGCGATTAGCTCTTATAGGAACAATTGATTTTAGTTTGGATTTTTTTTCTTTATCGCTATTGTAATACAGTTAACCGACGTTTGCCCTCCACACAGAACACAGGAAAACCACTAAGCCTGCTCAGCTCGGCAGGCAACGTTATCCATCTGAAACGAGAAGTGACTATAATACATGACCCTTTTTTATTAACCTTTACCCTAGAATACACCGCAAAGTACAATGCAGGCGGCGGAGAGGAAGAAATAAAAAAAAAGCTTTCCAAGTTGGGTTAATCTGACAGAGCCTTAATTGAGATCTGAATTGAACTGGAGCGTGTAGTGGATTAGATTAGACTGGATTTGAATGGATTGGATGGAAATGCTCTCTGTTGATCCCTTTACGGGAGACCTCTGCCTGTTGTTATCTGGTTGCCATGAAAGTGGCGTATTACAATGAAGAGGAATGAGGACGAAAAATTGATATATAATTATATGTCTATATGTATATGTATAACTACTGTAATACACTGTGTGTATATATGGGTATGGTATGGTATGAGTAGAGTGGGGGTACACAACATGTTTGCTTGCACAGGATGTTATTTAATATGGGGCGTTACGAAGATAATTTAGAATGCCCTGATGGGAAAGGCGAGATTAGGGACTCCTCCTTCCTCCTTCCCTTTCGTTTCCCCCTCTTTCTCACCACCACCTCCTCCTCCTCCTCCCTCTCACTTTTCCCCCCGAAATGTTGGCTGCCTTTTTTAATTACTGTGGCGCTCCACCGAGGTCTGTGGTGGGGCTGGTCATGGGAGGAGGGATGTGATGGATGTGGGGGTGGGGGGGTAGTTGTGGCTGTAGCGGTATAGGCGCAGGTGAGTGGGTGGGTGGGTGGGTGGGGGCAGTGGCATGTCCCAGGATAATTAAACATCGATTTGGGCCGATGATGAAAACGGCAGCGGGAATCCAAACAAGGGGATTATGGGTAGTAGGCCAGCCGAGGCCTGTTCCGCTGAGCTTGGCATATATGCAACAGAGAAGCGGGAGGGGAGGCGGAGTGCGGGAATGGATGAGAATGGAGATGGTGGGGGGGTGGGGTGGGGGGGCTAGGGCGGTAGGGAGCAGAGGGGGACTACCTCTGGATGACTATAAACATAATGAAAGCAGAAGTGGAATCAAAGACAGCAAGCAGCAAACAATAGGAAGAGGATCTGCCAAGGGGGAAATGCCTGGCAAGAGGGATGAGAAGATAAATAATGAAGGTTTTGAGGAAGGGAGCAAGGGGAGGAGACGCTTGGAAAATAGGGGAAAGAACGTAGGAACTCAGTCTGTAGACATAACAAGATTCAGACAGGGAACATGAAATGCAGCGGAAAGAGACATGAAGACCTAGATAGCTAGAATAGACATACTGGAGATGAGAGAGAGAGAGAGAGAGAGAGAGAGAGAGAGAGAGAGAGAGAGACAGAGAGACAGAGAGAGACAGAGAGAGAGACAGAGAGAGAGGGAGTTTGTGTGTCTGTGTGTACTGGAAAGACCTTGCCAAAAGTGTCTTTGAACTTGCTTTCTGATTCAGCTCATTAGTCCTGTAGTTAATTGGCAAAGATCCAACAGGTTTCTGTGTGTGTGTGTGAGTGTATCCGAGGTGCGTGTGTGGCTTACAGTGATTTGCCATTAGTCCTTTAAGCCCATTAGTTTATGCATCCTGAAACACTCAATTAGGTGACAATAACCCACAGCAAACTGCAAGTCATTCCCACCACTGTGGGTCTGGTGTGTGTGCGTGTCCAGTGTGTGTGTGTGTTCAGTGTGTGTGTGTGCACATGCGAGTCTGTGAGTGGGAATAACCCACAGCAAACTGCAACTAATTCCCACCACTGTGGGTCTGGTGTGTGTGTGTGTGTCCAGTGTGTGTGTGTGTGTGTGTGTGTGTGTGTGTGTTCAGTGTGTGTGTGTGTGTGTGTGCACACGCGGGTCTGTGAGTGCAATACTCTGTGCAGGGACCTGTGTGCATGTGTATGTGTGCAGTAGGAGGACACATGCATTACTAATATAGCAAAGTGGCCGGTGAAATACTTCAATCCTCCTCCATGTTTCCTCCTAACTCTCCTGTATTATGGACCTGGAAGGAGAGGAAAAGCGCCAGCCCTGGCAGGAGCTGACACATTAGTGCTCGACTCACTGCTCGACGGCGCCCGCCAAGACAAACTCATTATCTATATAATTCAGCGTAACCCAGAACATACCTTCTGTGATTCTGTGTGCGCGCTGCTTTGCCAGGTAACCTACAGTTTCGGCTGAACAGATGGTTGCGATTGATCCTGTGCTATCAACGCGCTTGCCAAGAACTCTGGACGAGGAGAGATAAAATGGCCGTGATATTGTTGTCTCTGAGGGGACCGGGTCTCGGGACTCCTAACTCCCTGAAGTATGCGGTATAAGAGGCGATTGGAGAATGTATATGAAATGTCAACGGCCGCCTGCGTCTCAAAATCCAACGGCGGAATAAAACAGACAGTCCAAAATAAAGTCCCCATCAATCTCGCTCGCTCGCATGCACACACACACATGCACAAACACACACACACTCACACATGCGCATTTACACACACACACACACACACACACACACACACACACACACACACACACACATGCTGTTGTAATAATGGGACTGTACGCCTTTACTGTAGATAAGTGGCTATTGTGTTTCTTTCCTCCTATGTTAGGGCAAAAATAATTAAACCAAAGTACAAAAGCCATTAAATACAGCCATTCAC